>CM041780.1:254060182-254161028 GCA_023374045.1 Limonium bicolor
TGGCAATGGGTAATAAGGTATGCCTTTGGTAGGGTAGTAATGATTGAGACCCTAAGAACTTAAGAGATTAAGCTAAGTTAAGTATAAACTTGAAAGTTTAAGATTAAGTTTGTAAGATTAAGTGTAAGACCTAAGAGGTGTTAGGTGGGGATCATTAAGGAACTGAGTAAGTTAAACAAATTAAGTAAGTTGAATTAAGTTAAGTGATTAACAACCTAAAACTGAATGAATGTTTTAGGACTTGGAATTTGGACTGGGAAGAGAGTAAGCAACCAAACGGCCAACGGTGAACGGTACAGTTGTTTCTTCTTGTGACCTGCTTGCTAACGAGGTGTCCCTCGGCTTGTGTGCTATTTGTTTTTGTGTGCTCACTAAACAAGATAAAGCATGCAACCGGAATATATATACATATATATTATATTGTTGTGTGATGTTTGAAGACTAACACAACATACCGTGAGAACTTACTAACCGATGTCTAGTAAGAAATTGAGTGAGAATAAGGAACGCCCCCTAATGAGGGACGATATGAACCGAAAGAGGTTAACCAACAAACATGGTCTTGAGACTATTACTAACTGAACTTGAGTGAGGAATCCGGAATGGTACCGGCACATGTGTATTGGGGGAAGTCGGTATCCTTATCAAATACCGTCTTCCAAAGATGACCTGTCCTCGGACTCGTCGCCTAGAGTCGACAAATAGACTCGACCTCCTCGGACTTCTTGTTTTAGGAGGGAGGCATACTGAGATGGTGTAGTGGGATCTACCTAAATGCCCAACTAATTCTAATAAATATTGTTTATGTAAACCAATGGAGCCGATAACTCATTGGTTAGGGCTACGTGACCCGACAGATAAACAATGGATTAAGGTACAACCATTCTAATAAAAGAACGGTTGACTTAATTGAGATAAGAACTGAGATAAGATTGAGGTAAGGTTCGAGATAAGTTACAACCATCTCTACTTAAAGAATGGTTTGTATTCTAAGACTGAGATAAGATGGTGCGGTGGGATCACCTAAATCCCAGGTTCGAATTAGATACGGCCAATCCCTTCCAGGAAAGGTTTGTATATAGAGATTAAGATTGAGATTAAGATTAAGATTAAGTTAAGTTACAATCATTCCTGTTTAAGGGATGACTTGTATTATTAAGATTAAGATTAAGGTAAGGTTAAGATAAGTTGCAACCATTCCTTTTTAAAGGATGGTTTGTAATACTAAGATTAAGATAAGCTACACCCACTCCTTATTAAAGGATGGTTGTTTCTAAGATTAAGATAAGAATCAGATCGAGGTAAGATAAGGATGAACTAAGATTAAGAGGGAACACTACTTAAGGAGTTAAACAGCTAACTCTCTAATTAAGGGAACGCGTTTAAGTCGTTCATTGTGTGTGAACTTTGATTGTTCATATCTGAGTTGTTGTTTACTGCACTTACTATTATATTGTGCATCTAATCAACCTCCATGCTATCGACAATTAGTCGTCGTAGCCACGTTAGCTTGGGGGCCATGAGAGGATAGTACCAGCATTCGTGCTGACCCCCTCGGGGGCTTCTTTTTACTACACAGGTGAACATCAGGAGGCGGCCGTCGCGAGAGTAAGAAGAGGATACAGCTGTTAAGGGTTAGTATGGCCTACGAGTTGTGCATGTACACTCGTATGGCAATCTGAGTTAGTAAGATGTATAGGATGTGAGGGGGTTGTAAGAAGGTTATGTAAATGGTTAAGGTTGTTGGACTAATGTTCGGTATATTCTGTAGTCAGACCGTGGCAAGGTCCTGGATTGTAAAGAATTCCGCTGTGACATGTGTATATATATACTGTTAAGTTGCGAGACCACATTTGGATTGAGTTGGGGTGTTACACAAACACAAATGGAAACCATGCCGAGATTGGCATAGGATTATCCAAAAACCACCGATACCACGCACTTGCCAAGGCAAGTGCAGTATAAAGACAGAGATATGTAAAGGAACACTAACACGTCACAAGTACATAGTAATGTACGGTGACTGTAACGAAACAACCACAGGATCACGCCTCCTAAAAACCAGACCAACAGCATTATGGTGAGTATCATGGGATGATACAAGAGGAGTTGGAAACAGAATACTTCACCTAGGCGTGTGACGAACACTACGAGTATACCCGTTACGGGATGTGGGACAACCGCACTCCGAAGGAGCTTGCGGGCCCGACATATAGTTGGGTAAGTGGTAACGTATCAATATGGTACCCCACGTATGTATACATGTAGTGTACGACACACGGGAAGTAGTCAACTCCGTTCTACGGACCATTAGTAAGTTCAACCCAGGACAGCTGGACCCCTCAGAGGATCAAGTATAAAGGAACTCAGAGAATCCATCTGAAGATGGAATAAGAATTAGGAAGTGCAAAGAACACGTGCTAGTAAGTGTAGACATTAGATGTGTCTCAGGACATCAAAATTACATGACAGCTGGGAAGTATACCCAGCCTAAACACAGTAAGGCAATCGCCTATAACGTGAACACCACGATGCTCAACAAACGGGACAGAATTCCCAAGAACAACCCGAGATTACCACAAGTATACTCATCTTGAAGGAAATAACAAACCTAGTCTTAAACACTAGGAACAAGCAAAAACAGTCTACCCAAGGACGAGGGAGACGTTATGACCCAAAAGGGGAAAACTCAAGTACAACACCACAAGAAGATACAGTGGACAACATGTCATCAACATTAGCCGGATGTAACGGCATGCTTCAACAACACTCAGGAGCAATCCTTGAAGGGTGTCTGTGTTGCAACAGTCGAACAACAGCGACATGATAAAAGCACGAAAGTTAGAACGAACACTCGGTTAGGACCCGAAGGGATTTCACTTAACAGGGAATGCCCTAAGATACTGAGAGGCACTTATTAACACCATTTGCCTAAGAAGGTCTCCTATGAACGGAAGCGTGATGCCACGACTTACCATGGAGCCCAATAATACCTCAAACCTATGACGGTATACATGGAGTGGAAACGTGTATAAGCAGCTTGCAAAGAGCATAGCTTGCAGCCATATGGCTCTAAAGCCATAAACCTGATGCGTTGTGTAACCTTAAAATGGTTGTAAAACCCACACCATTACTAACAAGACTTGCAAGAGGGATTGCCTCATACGACAAGAAATCAACAACTGGACCATAAATTCAAACCAAACATCCTGAGTGGCTGGGAGCAATGGCCAACTCATTGTCACTGTCACTAGAGCATAGCCTAGTATACAGTTGACGGAGTTTAAATACCCCTCATGCCTTCTGTTGCCATTGTACACAGAGGCATAAGAATCATGATAATGCCAACATTGGCCTAGTCCACACTTGAACACTACGAGAAACCAAGGGAGGGTACCCCTCATTAACCAAAGACCACCAATGCGGTGATGATGTGAACCCTTAGAAAAAGGCTTCCATGTACTATAACAATAACCACGCAATAGATATTGCCAAGGGGTGAAGGAATAAGGAATGAGATTTCCAAACCATTACGGCTTAAAGGAGTAAGTATACTCCCATATGCACCCAAGCATGTGGTAAACCATTGTGTAAACACCAACATAGCCAACCTTGTCATTGGACCTATGAGTGGAGACAAACCACTCAACAAGAACTTCATTTATCAATGACAGAGTACTCTTCAATTGGAGAACGGGACCCGGAAAACCCTTGAAGCTTCATGGGATGTCCCGGTGATGTACATACAAGAATAAAACAACACAACTAGAGCCTATAACCAATGCACAGCCTTGGGAGGACGGTAATTGTCAAAAACAACCAATGTGAGTGCACATGGCACACCATGAATGACCAACGCTCAAGTGATCTTGTGAACCGGTAAATTGCTTTATCCTTGGTTAACCAAGATACTGGTAAATTGTATCACAAGTGATGATAGAATGTGAGGTAAGTTAACCTACACATAAAACCTAAGGAATAAGACATCTCCACATTGGGAGATAATAAGATTATCGATGCTACGACAACCGTATACACACAAACACAGGGAACTCCTAGTGTATTTACACCATAAGGAAGTGGTGCCAAGGACAATGTCACTAAGTAAAAGGAAACTACCACAGTAACAAACAAGAAACAGTAAAAGCAATGTTCTACAATGAGTAAGAATACGGTGCGCAACAGGCGACCGCTATGAGGGAGTAGTCAAGCAATAAACGGAGTATAAGTATGAGATGACACACAAAAATATTCTTTCCTATCACATAAGTGACTTACTGCCAGCGTTTACGCCTCTGCACTCTGTATGACTGGGTGTTTTGGTTATTGCACTTGTGCAGCTAGTGATCTAATGGGATGGCTGGGGATATAGAGAATGTAAACCGTACTAAATCCTTCTTTTCACCAACAGACATGGCAAGCCAATTAAGCAAGCTTAGCAACAACCGTGCGGCCTAAGGCCAAAGAAGCATGACGAGTGCGAAACACACTAACAATCACAGATGTGAATTCCAATGGATAAAAGGTGAAGAGAGACTTAAGGAAGTCATTAGGACCGACGCATATCAATGCAAGGTCATACAAGTAAAGAACACTTGTACTAAACCAGGAGAACTGGTATACTTCAGAAGCTATTGACAACAGAGGAAGTACTACAACTAAGTAGTGACTTAACCTCGCCCGACAATAAGTCGAAGGAACTTAGTGAATAACCCTGGAAGCACGAATAGCACGTGTAGTAGATTACTAGAGAGCTGGTTAAAATCTTAAACTCATTGAGTTCGAACGCGGTAAAAGAACACCGCATTTGTGTAGTAAACCTTATTCCCATAATAGACGGATAAAAGCTTATGTATAGCACATTAAGGATAACACGAAGGGTAAGTAACCGAGTTATCAGGGTCGCGCAGCAGAAGCTAGTGGGCCCTAGCCCTAGCTAGAAGGTAATATACCTAGTAAGTATAGTAGAATGGCTATTAATGCCGTGAAGCCTAATAGGCTGGAACCAAATTAATTATGAGTTAGATAAACTCATATAGGAATTCTTGGTGCAAAGACTAAACCATGGGTATGTTAGACCCTTTGACCAGAGCATATTCTATAGTATACCGTAGTGAAGCTAAACGCTTCAATTTGCCCAAACTGATTAAACCAATGTTTAATAATAATAACATATGGTAGATTACGTGGGCGTAATCCTTTAAGGGGGGTAGTAGAGCGAAAAACGCTTATGTAAGTTTTGTGAATAAAACACATAAACCATAATGTGCATAGCATAAATGAGAACCAAATTGTGATTGATACTATGTTAAACAAAACATAAGTACTCATTCACACTGTAATTATGGTAATTAGCATCAGACATGCAAATACCATATGAGGAGTATACCCATCTTGTAACACCAATGTAAGAGTATTAGTAAAAGAAAGGTAATGAGTAGTGGACGGAGCCCACAAGTTGTAACCTTTGAAGAAGTAGTACGAAATGAATGAGGTAGTAGATGATGAGGTTTATGAGTAGTGGAATCGTAAGTAAAATATTTGAAACAATTGAAGACAAACTAAATCTTATAAAGGTAGTATTCCTTAGTTAGAATATAGGAGATGATGGTGAGTAATGGATGGAAGTAGTGAAGGTTGAGGAAATGGCACTAGGATGAACCATGGAGTAAAGCATTTGGGAAATAGAGTGAGGATGATGATGGACTTGATTCCATCCTTTGGAGATGTATGAAGGACTAGGAAAAGAAAAAGAATAAAACATGGAAATAATCGAATTAATTGCTTGGTTGAACTGATGTGGGGAAGTCGAACTTGATCCTGATCAGATCAAGGGAAACCGAACACAAATTGGGGTGGAAAAGATAGTTCAACACTGATGCTGATCACATCAGGGTCGAATGCTTCTTGAAGCTCCCCTCAAGTGGTCACAAGAATCACACATAGGAGGAGAAGTAATGAATATAAGTTGGAATTGGAGTTGGATGCTTTAGAAAGATTTCTAATTAGCTGTTGGGAAGGATTTTTCATTAGACTGAGAATAAGGATTGGCTAGAAGCTTCTACCGGAGAGAAGATAGTAGTGTAGCATATGTTATTCCAAGGGCGCAGGACATAGAGGAGTCCTGTGTCGAGATGACCTGAGTGCCTGCGGGATGTATGGTATTGCATTGCTTTGGGGTAGCTTTGCACTGTAGTATGTATGAACTCTGTAATGAGGAACCGGATAGTTAGTAGTAGTGCGGATTGGAGTAACTATTGATATTGGTAGAGTATGGATGTAGGAACCTGAGGGATTTTGGGAATGGTAAGGAGGGAAGGATGTACGACTTTGGCACTAGGCGTATAAAGGAGTAGTATAGTAATCCCATAACCTCGAACAACTTTGAGGACAGTTTCTTAAGGGGGGTAGATTGAAATACCCCGAACTTAAATAACAGGGAATAAAATTAACTTAATATGTATTTAAGAGCTAGGGTACCTAATTAATAACAGTAAGGACAAATAAATCCAAAAGAAATAAAGAAACGCTTAAAAGGCGAAAAACGAGTAAATAAGCGTTAAATAACCATAGGAGGTATGAGACCTCGGTTAGCGTATTATATGGATTCTAAAGGCTTATAAGGCCTAAAACAATAATGGGAACAACTCCCGAAGAAAAAGGATCCAAATAAAGAATAAAACGCTAATAGAGTTTAGAGCACGTTTTTCGAGAAAACCCGGAAACGTGACTTTAAGTGGTCAAACGGACCCGTAAAAATTATAAATCATTAAATAATAATTATTAAGCATTTATGGAAGCTTAATAACTAATAAAAATAATTAAACAAGGGAATTCCAGAAAACGGGCCACGGTTAGTGAACGGTATCTAAACCGGAAAAAAAAATAACGAGCGTTTTCTGGTAAAAAGACGAAAAAACGCTCCAGCTAGTATACTATATGGGGGCCGGTTTTTACTAGTCAAATAACCCCTCACACACACACATGTAACTAGCTAAATTAAATAAGGGAGCCAAAAGCAAAAAGCAATAAAGTAAACACTACTTTATATCTCTCTATCTCTCCCCATAACTATTTCCCTACTCTCACCTTCCCTCCTTCCTCACCACCGATTTTCTCCCCTCTCTCCTCTGGTTTTGGGCGATTTCCAAGCTTCCCCAACAACAACAATGGAATTCATCTTCTCTCCCCTGCTCTACCTCCATTTGAGCTCCAATCACAAAAAAATTACATATTTGTAATCCCCTCATCCTCTCTATCATTCTCTCTTTTCAAATTTCGAAAAGGATGAGTTTCATATCCATGGGTTTTCCCCATTCAAAGAGAAAAGCACACCATCCGGTACGGTCAAAAAAAAAATTATTTAAATTAAATATATTTGTATATATATATATAATATATATATATGTACCTGTATGAAAGCATGCCCAAGTTAAGTAAGAAAGTAAACTTAAGTAATGGAAGATAAGAGTAAAGTGTAAGTGTAAGAAGTAAAGGGACATAGTAAGTGGAGTTAAGTTGATGATAGTGTATTAATCATTCGATTGATGTATGTATATAATAGGACTTGATTTGTGACACCGAAGGACGTTGGAATCACGTACAACGGTTGAAGGGTATGGATCCTCCTGCCGCCCGTGCTATCTTGGTTACTCTGATTTGTGTGTTATGTGCTAATTGATCACCAAATAAGTAAATGCACGAATCGGAGTTAATATGCATACTGTGTGAATATGTAGTGTGGTAGATGTTGTATATTTTCTTTAATTCGAGTTGTGTATAATCATGAAATGTATGGATGATAATGAATGTGTGTATGTATGTTGTATTTGTACCAGTGGACCGTATACCTTGTGTTTGGACTTCTAACTTATTCCTAACAAGCTAACCATTCTAACTTAAAATGGTAATTAAAATTGGAATGAGTAGAAGTCCGATATAGTTCGGCCAGCGTGAGGATGCGGAGTCACGAGCGGTTGGCTCCAATTCCTGACTCTTAAAACTGGTCCGCGGCCCCAAATCCCTTAAGTTGGGTAGCATCCCGGGATTGGTGAGTCAAGTAAATCCGGAGGTGGGACGGCGTAGTCCCCAGGGCCGGGGTCCTGACGACTTAACTTGAGTATAAGTAAGTAAGTAAGAATGAGTAAGTAAGTAAGAAATGAAAGTAAGTAATTGTAAGTAAGAAGAAGTAGTAATGAGTAAAAGAGAAAGCATTCGATTAACCCGGATGCTAATTTGGCTAACCTTGTGAAGGTAAGTGAGATGTATGCTATGATATTGTTTTGCCTGAATTGTGTAATGAATTGTATAGCATGTATGATGTATGAAAAGCATGTATGTATGAAATAATGAACTGCATGTTTAGTGGAGTCAAATAGTCGGCGTGCCCTAGCTAAGCACGCGGATATGCGGAGTCCATATGCACGTGTTTGCTGAGCCCCTTGGGGCACCATTTTTATACACGCAGGTACCCGCGAGGATGAAGATGTGAAGATTGAGTTTCATTTCTTTTATCTTCTTTTTGGAATGTAAACAATGAATTTATGATGGTGTACTGAGTAGTACATGGTTGGAGTTTTTGAAGTAGCCGGTTACCATGGGGTACACCTTTTTGGATATTGGGAAAGGAGCATTGGTATAGAGAGTAGCTTTAGAAACTCATTCTTTTGGTAAGCTAGAAAAGGTTGTAATTGAATATACTTTAAATACTCGGTTGATCCAGGATGTAGTATTTGGTATTGGTATTTTGTAGTAATTTAGTAGCTCAGTACGTTATGTTCATAAGACCGTGACTGTAAGTATTAGTAGCCTAGCAGCCGTATGGGCGGTTTAGCGGCATTGTTTCACCCGCCGTAGAAGTATGTAATAATTCCGCTGCGAAATCGTAGGATTAATAGGACGATTAGACGGTATAAGCATAGGATTAGCGGTTGGGGTGTTACAATTATGGAGCTTGGAGTCTCTCTTTCCAACAAGGTAAAAATCTACATGAAAAACTCATGTTTTCTTCACTACCTTTCATAACGATTTACCCATATGTAAACACCTTGTTTTTCTCTCTATTTGAGCAAAATATCAACCTAGCAATGGTGGTGGATTCACCTCTTGAACCAAGAGCTAAAAACCCCTTCTAAAACTCTCCAAAGGTAAACCCCTACAGAAAGAAATTTCATTTCAAACACTTCAATGAATTGACATTAATTTAAGGGATTAGTATATAATTATAGTTGTTTGTGTTCATTGGGTGATGGGAATGGAGTTTGGCAACTCCATTCCCCCATGGCCGATTTGGGCAAGAAAGGGAAGAAGGAGGAAAATGAGAAAGAAAGAAGGAATTATAAGCTCAAGGTAAGAGCTCTTTACTAATGTTAAATTTTAGTGCATTAAGTTAATGGGAAAGGGTAACCAATATAAGAAACCAAATATGTATTAGTAATGTAATTGAGGAAGTTTGAGTATTTGTGAACTAGTATATGGAATTGTGGCCTTAGAGCCAAGGTATTGTGTATGTGCATTAGTAAGGGGATTGAGGAAGTGTAGTAATGTGTCTAAGATTTTGTAGTGTGCCGGTAGGTAGGTAGAACCCTCGTGGTTTGGCTAGATTAGGAATGAGTTGTATGAGAAAACCCATATGTGGGAGAAGTAAGAAATGTAGAGGGACTATGGCAAAACTGTGGTAGGAATATGTACATGTAGGGATGACTTGGTGAATGGCAAAACCAAGGGTGTATTGGAGTAAGTAGAGATATCTAATGACTATGAGTAGTAGTTGTGGTAAGAGAAAGAAAGAATGTAAAATCTGTAGCAAGGGTTGTTGAATGGTATTGGAGGAACTAGGAGAACTTATGTACTTGACCTAGGGAAGGAGTGTTGGACTTGAAGAGGTGAGACAATGCATTGTAGGCCTTGGAGATGACATTAGGAGAGGAAACTATGTACGGAGGAAGTAGGAACCAAAATCTGTAGCAAAGGGATATCAAATGGTATAGAAGAACTAGGAAAGATTAGTGTGCAAGAATTGGTAAAAAGAATGTTGGACTTGGGCATAGGTGGTATAATTGCTTAGAGATGAATTGGCATGGTAATAGGAGATGTATTTGGGATGCTAGGAGTGACATTGGTAGAGGAAATATTGAATGGTAGGAGTTGTAGAAAATCTGTAGCATTAGAGAATGAAAAACTGTTGTAAGTGTTGAAAGGAAGTGAGGGAAATTGTGTAAGTTGTTTGATGGGTTTAGTGATGGATTTGGTGGATGAATTAAGGTGATTTAGAATGTTTAAATGGTACTAAAACATGTTAGGATGTATGTAGGAAGATTGGGGAAACAATGGGTTAAATTGAGAAGGAAAAAAAAATCTGTAACAAGGTTCTGGAACCGTCCGACCCAGAGTCTGGATCGGACGTGGGTCGGACAGGGCTTAAACAACGAGATGTAAACTTTCTGGAATGGTCCGACCCAGAGCCGTGAATCGGACGTGGGTCGGACAGGCTAAAATTTTTCCGTCGTCGAAGTTTCTGACTTCGTCCGACCCAGACGTTGGGTCGGACGTGGGTCGGACGGAGCTTGGACGACAGGACCAAAACCTTCTGGAATGGTCCGACCCAGAGGGTATGGGTCGGACGGAATAGTGCTGGGTCGGACAGGGTAATTTTCTGGGAACGAATCTTATTGGAATGGTCCGACCCAGGGCTTGGGTCGGACGGTGGGTCGGACGGCCCTATACTTACAAAAAAAAAACAGTAAGCTTATAACTAGTATATATATATATATATGTATACCCACCTATACATATGTATATATATGGGTATGTAAATTATGGGCAAGTAATGGAAAGTAAGTAAAACGAAATATAAGTGTAAGGAATGTAAAGCCTTAGTAAGTACGGATTAGCAAACACAAAAGTAGTTGAGTTAAGATTAATAATGGTAGATTAATCATTCAATTGTATGCATATCCTAGGCTGTGATTGTGAGCACCGGAGGAACGTTGGGATACAAGTACAACGGTGAAAGGTATGATTTCTTCATGCCCTGTATCCTAATCTGGTTACCTCGATTTGTGTGCTTATTTGATCACCTAATAAGATAAATGCATGAATCGGACTATATTGCACCTACTTGTGCTTGTTTACATTGTTCTTGATATTTCTCTTGAACAATAGTTTGTATAATTCATGAAACATATGAATGATGATGAAGTGTATCGTACTTGTAGTGTACTTGTATAACGTAATGTATTTGTATGTAAGTGTATATGGGTATGGTATTATTGTGGCTTGAATGTTGACTTCTGCTAATTCCTAACTACCTAACTCCTAACTTAAGTGAGTAAACCGGAATGAGTAGAAGTCCGATATAGCTTCGGCCACGCGTGAGGATGAGGAGACACAAGAGGTTGGATCCGATTCCTGGTTCTTAAGCTGGTCCACGGCCCAAATCCCTTAAGTGGGTAGCATCCTGGATTAGTGAACCAAGTAAATCCCGGTGGTGGGACCGAGTAGTTCCCCGGGCCGGAGGTCCCGACGACTTAACATGAGTAAGAGTAAGAGTAAGCAAGTATGGATCTGTAAATATGTATGAGTATGATTATGAGTATGAGTATGTATGCGTATGTATGAAGTAACGAGTAAAAGAGTAATCTCCACCCGATTAACCCGGGTGGACCAATGAAGCTAACAAGTATTGTATACTGTGTATGTAATGAGTATGTGTATTCAGAAAAAGGTAAGTACGTATTGAATGGTTTAAGTTGTACTCTTGTATGTAATGTAGTGTATGTATGTGTGTATGCCTTGCGTAATGTATTGTAATAATATGAATAAAAGCATGTATGCATGTATGTGTGAATGAAATCAACCGCATGTATACGACCAAGTGGTCGGCGTATCCTCACTAGTACGCGGGGTATGCGGTTATCATGCTCGGCGAAAGCTGACCCCTTCGGGGGACATTTTTTAGTGTGCAGGTACCCGAAGCGAATGTGGTCAAGGAAGAGACCGGAGGCACACCCTTGTAATTAGGAGTAAGTAGTTTGTGAGGAACGGGTAGTAAGTAGACTCGTAGTGAGTACGTTTGAACTTTGAAGAGGTAGTATATCTGTATAAGGATCATAGTAAACTCGGTATGTGGATTATATTGTACGGTATTTGAAATACTGTATCGAATGGAAGAATGTAGCATGTGTTGGTGTATGAAATATAAATGGTAGATATGTAATACTTGGGATTCCGGTCCATCAGACCGACACTGTATGTAGAAGTAGTAGCCTTGTTAGTCACGTGGATGGCTAACGGCATTGTATCACCCAATGTATGTAAGTAGGTATCCGCTGCGTGTATCTGAGGAGTAAGGAGATTGGACGTTAATGATTGTATTAATGGTAGGGGTGTTACAAGTCAGTAAAATAGCCTTGGTTAAGCTAAAGGGAAGGTTGGAAACCAAAAAGGAAAACAACCATAACATACAGAGAGGATCGAACCTGATATGACAACAACCCCCATACTCACACGCGTGGCCAGAACTACCGGACTCCTCACTCCCCGGTTAGCACTTGTTAGAAGTCTCATTATTGGACTTGGTACATTAATTCACAATCAGGTGGTTAAGTCTAGTTAGCCACACACAAGGGAAGTGAACATATTAACACGCACAAACAAACACATAACTAACTCACGCATAGCCGCGGTTAGAATGTTCCTTAGGTTGGAAACGTTATTACCGGATACCGTTCTCTTACGTTTACCTAATAATGGTTAACTAGCCTTTCACGCGCATTCGAGGTTACCGGTATCGGTACGCAACACACAACAACAATAACAACCGTAAACTCGTTTCATGATTTATCTTATAACATGGCAAACATACAGAAAAACACATTGGCATACAAGCCGGTGTAATCCGGTAGGACACAAGTTGCAAGAAAACCATACCTGTCACCGGGGTTTCACTCTAACGTGCCATCATATGTTCCTCGTAACATCTTTGAACAACTGGTAACATTACATTTACTTTCATTAACACCCGGGGTAACTTGTTTGTTTAAAGTCTAATGCTCATGACTTACTCCCGTTAATCGGTTAAATAACTTCACGTTTTTAACTTGTTTTACTTCTACATTTTAACACAACCTTTCACCCACTCAATTATCATTATTGCTCACTTAACATGTCCTTAACAACCTTATAACATCATTACTTATCAATCCCCATCATTACATATCATTTTCCAACCTTAAACAACATTTTTAGAGTGGTCCGGGACTTGGTCCTTACCTTAAGCCCCGGACCAACACTTAGTCTAACTCTCGGGTGGTTTTATGCAGTAGTCCGGGACTTCATACAGAACTTAAGTCCCGGACCAAAATAAGCTAGCAATCCTTGGGGGTAAATCAGGGGGTGGTCCGGGACTTCCTACAAGACCTAAGTCCCGGACCAAGGTAGTGTAAGAACTCTCGGCCCCTTTTTAATGCATGGTCCGGGTCATCTTCCAAAACCTAGTCCCGGACCGCTGTAACAGATTCCCAAATTTGACATTTTCAAGTCTTGTTTCATCTATTCTTTTCATCCATTGATTACCCAAGCTTCCCATATGATCTTAGGTATATTCTAATGCTAAAATAACACCTCAAACTTGTCTAATTCCATATCCAACATGTTACTCAATTTCCTACAAAATTTACCAACACTTATAACATTTCTTACTAGGTTTCTAAATGGTGTTTCCCACCTATGACAACAACTATCCTAAAATGTTTTCTCACCAAGACTTTGAAGTATCTCAAACACTCATTTGCATTCTAAATCCTCCAAGACAATGCCTAAACCCTTATTGCATCCTAGTACTCCTTAAGACATGTTTTCCTCTCTAGTAAAACACTTGTTCATTTCTAACAATGCCTAGTTCACCAAAACTCATTTAAAACACTTAGAACTTCTTATACATTTTCCAAATTTTGCCATGGGTTCTCCTAGCACATCAACACTCTAAGACACATAGTTTTTCACCATTAAACATTCAAGAACACCTAAATCCATCAAGAACTTTCTCACACACAAAACTTCACCAAATTTACACTACATCACAATATAGTGTATAATTAAATTGCTTGGCACTTAGGCCCTTAAATAACATGGCTCTTAGGCCCTTAAATTGCTTAAACCTTAAACACTGAATTTCCCACATATATATTGCCTTTGACCTGCAAATACACACAACATCACATATGCCCTTTAATAGTTTCCTTGAGAGCATTTTACTAGGTCATTCACCATTGGCTCCTTAGGTATTTTATTAAGCAATTCAAGCTCACTTTTCCTAAGGCATTTAAACTACATTGAGATAGTTTGTTTTCCTCTTTTCCTCTCAAACTTCTTTCTTGTTTCCTTGAACCGAAAATCAGCAAGGAGTTTGAACACTTGTCAGCTTTCTAATCAGTATACATATAAGGGTAATGAGCTTAAGAATTCATACTTAAACTCATATACAAACCCTAGTTTAACATAAGTGTTTTAATACACTAAAATGATATTTACCTTTGAATTTGAATGAGAACTTGAATATGTAACAAGAGAGGATCCCACCAAGCCCTTGAATGATTGGAATGAGCTATGAATGAGCAAAAGAAAACACCATTACATGGTGAATTTTTGGTCAACAACAAAAGTGAAGGAAATTAAGTTTTCTTTGGTTTTTCCTTACCTTGAAGCAAAGGTGATCAACAAGGCATAAAAATATAGACTCAAGCTCCTTACATGGTGAATCTCCATGGCACCGAAATGAGGCTCTTGAAGATTGGAAAAGATAGAAGTGTAGAGCTTGCTCCAACTAGAAGGATGGTGGTCTTGAAATTGAATTTGGACCATGGAGCTAGAAGTTACAAGCAATGGAAGTTGGAGATGGTATAGTTGTTGTAGCAAAACCGGTTGGAGCTTTGGAGAAGATGAAGAAATCGGTGGGGATGACAAGGAATGAAGAAAGGTGAGGTGAGAGGTAACTTTAGAAGATATTTAAAGTTGTAAAGTAAATAGTGAATTTACTTGCTTTTTCCTTTCTTATTTGATTCATTAGTTAAGTGTGATGAGTCACACTTGTAAAACCAGCCCCCTTAGTGTTTTAGGCTAAGTCATGGTCTTTGTTGACCAACAAGACAACTTATATTGACTTATATTGTAAACTAGCATATTTTGGTTACTATTCACAAAACAAGGCACATATTTGTGAAATTTTTGATTTCCCATTGATTTAGACTTCCTAATGTGATACTAAGTAGTACACATGTTAATTAAGGAATAATGATGGACATTTAGCCACTCAAAACCCATTTACAAGACAACTTTTCAAAAATGTGCTTTAAGACTCCTTAAAGCACATTTTGTGTTTTAACTTATTTTCAAGCTTGGTTTTCTTTGGTAATTGGTTTAATATGTTAATTAACATGTAAATAAGGTATAGGTATGACCTTTAGGTCTTATACAAATTTATCCCCAGCTTAGAGCACATTTTTGCCCATATTGACTTTAAAGTATTTATTTGTGTTTTGTTTGGTTTAATCGTCTACCAAGGTTACCTAAGGACTTAATTAGCCTTATTAAATCATAATTGAATGTTATTAAGTCTTGGTAGGTTCTTTGGGTCCTAACCAAGTTCACTCCAAGCTTAGAGCATGTTTTTGCTCAAACTGTGTCATAGTGCTTTATTGTGTTTTACTATGGTTTAAATTGTACACTAATGTTTCTAAGGCACTTTTTTGCCTTTAAATACCATATTTTAATGTTTAAGCAACATATCAAGGTTTGGGTATTTCACTAAGTTTGTGATTTAATTGATTAAGGATTTAAAACTATGTAGTATAATGTATTTTGGAGTGTAATGTAAAGTTTATAAAATAAATGAGGTTATAATATAATAACCGAAAAGTATTGTGTATTTATGGTATTAAAAATATTTGTAGGTCCTATATGGATATTTAGAAAAGAAAAGTATGATTTATGGATTTAATAAATTAAAACTATATGTTATGCGAACAGTAGTAATTTATTTGAAAAGAAATAATATTATTTGGGGCTAGTTTGTAATTAATAATAGATATGGAAAAATATGCCCATGCGTGACATGTAAAAACAATTTGAGAATTTATAAAGTTGAAATGTCATTTAGACAATTATAATCATGTATCATAAATAATACATGAGTATAAGTGTACATTCAAGATTTTCAAGTAAATCAAAAGGAAATGAATATAGGGAATTTAATGTGTGAACACCAAATAGTACTTGGAGATTATAGTATATTGACTATAAAGTTAAGAGGAGAATTAATTAACATGTGACCAATAAATGTCATTGATGAAATTGTAAATTGTTATGTCATTTGGACAAATATATCATGACATGTGAATAATACTTGAGTATACAAAAATACATTCAAGGGAATTATATAAGTTAAGAGAAAATAATTGATGCAGTACATAAGATCGTGGAGGTAATTAAAAGAGAATTACCATACAATATGAGTCTTATAAGTAAAGACCTGCGATGGTTTAAATTATATAGGTAAACCTTAAACATAAATAAGGTTAAGAGGTTAAAAGAAATTATTTAAGCGTTAAAAATAAACCTCACATGAAATAACGAGTACGAGGACATTTCATGATACGATAAAATTATTATGCGAGGGTAACATAAATTAACACTCTCAGTTAATCCTATTCTAGGATTTTGATTGGCTAGACGTTGACTGGAAATTAATGGAGTACAATCTTCGGTGAACGGTATGGATTCTTGCAACCTGTTTGCTAACGGATTACATCGGCTGGTGTGCTATCTATTGTGTGAAATAATGACCAAGATAATTGCATGTAATATGTTGCACTTGCGTTTGTGTATCATTGTGACTATTTTGTGCACTGCTAAGTTATTTTATGTGCGTGAACGATACTAACTGTAACTGAAATACCCCTAACCTTTAAATAATTAAATAATGGTAAATAAATATTATTTGGGGAATTATTAAACCCTGAGAAAAGTATATAAACACTTGGGTGTTAAAACGCATCTAAACTCCTTAAGGTAAAAAACGAGCGTTAAAGCCCGACCTTAAGCTAATCAAGTTATATAAGCTATAAAACTCCTATGAAGTTAAACAAGGATCATTTTATGACCTTTAAAACACAAGTCCTCAGTTAGAACTGAGTAAAAATACAATATGCCCGGGAGTTCCCTTAAGGGCCCCTTAAGGCCCGAAAGTCCCGGAAATACTTCATTAAATAAAGTAAAGCATTACACCTCATTCTAATGCACAATAACACTTTAATGAACATTTAAGATGAAGTTCTCAAGATAAATTCTCAGTTAAAGACAAAGTGCTCGGAGGTTCCCGATGAGGGCCCCATAAACCCCCGAGAATGCCCTGGAGGGGTACCGATGTGACACAAACTCCAATATAAATCATTCTTAGAGTTCCTATCATCAATATTCACCATCCTAAAGAGGATGCTTGAGCTACTTTTTCAAAAATAAGCAAAGTGCTCGGGGGAGATTCTTAACACTCCTTTTTGCCCCGGTTAGCCCGGGAGTTGTGTTTTGAGTTGATATAACCCCATATAACTCAATGTAACACCTTAAAATATTATTATTGACTATAAACAATGTGTATAAACACTTGTAACTCATAGCGACTACTTGTTTTCCAGAAAATCCATAAAGCACAAAAACGCACCTTCGGGTGTCACAAAAATGCGTTTTACGCAATTACCTTGAAGTTTTTGAGGAGCCACGAGTTGATAATCTTAAAATGGGATAAATTGACCATCAAAATCAATTAATTCCAGTACTAAATTCATAGTACAAGTGGGGGCGATTTTTGGGTCAAAAAGGTACCTAAAATCAGCATTTTTACCTTAAAACTTTCATCTTCTACCATGATACAAATGTACCAATTAAATGCTGGAACCTATTACACATATTAGTATGATCTTATTATAATATAGTGTAACAAAAATCAAATTAAAAATCAATCCCATTTGACCTCTATAGTAGGCGCCATTTAGGGTATAAATTGACTAGTTTTAGTTCAAAATTTGCCTTATGGAATGGTGACTCATTTCCCATGTGTCATATGTTATATTATGTCAAATAACCTAGCCAAAAGAGACCTACATTACCGTATGAAATCTGCAGGAAAAACAATAGGATTAGTTTAAACAAAAGTAATGAAATAAAATACACAAAAGTAGATCTTGGTTCATATAAGACAAGGTTGCAAATAAACAAAGGAAATCATCCATTCTCTAGCATGTGCTGCCGATTTCAAGCATGGACAAGGGGGAATTATTGCTGTCAAATTGGTCAAGAAAGACAGCTACCTAACAATGCAATTATCTATGTCAAAAACAAACAAAATCAAGTGCATACAAACAGCACACACTACCGATTTCATGCAAGGAAAGAAGGTGTATTTGCCTCATAACAATTAAACTAAAACACCAACTAGATTAGGCATGTTCTCATGTTTCAAAGGACAAAGAAATCAGTAGCCAATCTATACTAATACCACCATAAGATACAAGACAGAACAAGGACAAAGTAGCTTAGAAAAATTAAAAAGAATCATGCACCAACCTTACCTTTGTCTTCTTATTACAAGTTGTCAATGAAAGTCTTCATTCTCTTGCCAATCTAGCCGAAAGGGAGCTGCTGATTAGAAGACTTTTGTAGTCAATTTGAAGACAAATAAAACAAAAGCAAGACATAAAATAATGCCTTGGAATATAACAATTATTCTCTTTTGATTTCTTCCTTTGCCTATCTTCTAATACCTTACGTGAGTCATTCTTTCATTTGCCCACTCCATGGCCGATTGAGTAAGGCTCTCCTCTCCTCTCTTTTCTTCTTCATTTGTTAGTTGATTCCTTAGAGCTTCAAAGCTCCATTAATGGTGTTCTAAGTTCTAACACCATTTTATGTAATTTCCTAGTAAAATCTACTAAGTCTTGAAGCAAGAAATCATCCTAGCAAGCTTGCTATTTTTGCCAAGGTTAGATGTTCCAAGGAGGTTCCTAAATTCAACAACAATACAAGGAACAACAAGATCAAGTTAAGGTATACTTTCATGTTAAAAATCTTGGTAAAATACCTTAAAGTTATTACCGAAATTTATGAACTTCTAAACCTATATTCTCTTCATTATTTCATGAAGGAAATTGAGACCTACAACCATCTCAAGGTCTACCGAAAATTCCTTGAAAAATTCCTAAGGTAAACTCTTGTAAAACTACTCCAAATCTTATTTATAAATCTTTGTTAGAAGTCTAACAAATGGATCTCCTAAATATATTCAAGGAGGCCGAATTCTCTTCATCAAAATAGCATTTGGAGAGCTTGGAATTCAAGGAGAAATCAAGTACAAGAATTGTCTTGATTTAAGGAGTAAGTTTATATAATTAAGGTTTATTAAGTTTAAGGTTGATTTAAGCTTCAAACTTTGGTATAAAAATTATACATAATCTCTAAATAAATTAAGGCCGAAAATACTATGGGTTATAATGTTAAGAAAATAATTTATAACATATAAGGTAAGATTATTACCTTAAGAAATATATTTGTATCACACAAATTAAATATGATACACATATTATTAAACCGAATTGTCTAAGGGTTATTTGTTCTATTTTGAGTTTATAATCATTCTAAGTTATTATAAGATATAAACCAAGTTTTAAAACCATATGGTAAAATAAAATTAAAGCCGGGAGCTTAATGTATTATTTGGTGATTTAAGAAGTGTATAAGTATATTAGCTTATATTATAAATTTTGGGAGTATTAAAAATAGCTACAAGTATTTAAATGGCTAGTTTAATAAGTTATGTGGTTAAAATGTAAATTTTGAAAGGTTTGGTGTATTAAAAGTAATTGTCGGGAATTAAAGGGGTGATTTGGTATATTTATGTTATAATATAAGGTAGGAATTAATATTATGAATTTTGGTGAATTTAAATAAGTGTTTTAAGTGTTAAAATAACATTTAATAAAGTTTTGGGGCTATTTTGTAATTATTGGAAAGTTTAGAGGTGAAACCGAATTACTTATGATTTTATGGGTATATTAAAATATTAATTGTGAAATTAAGTCTTGGTCAAAGTGTTGACCAAAAACTTTGGATTAAAATGATTTATGACATAAAATATTAAGCTTATAAAAGTTATGGGGTGAATATGTAATCTATAGAAATTAATATATAAAACCGACTTGGACAAGGGGTGGAAATGCAATTTATAAAAGTATATGGGTCATTTCGGTTATTTAAGATAATTAAATAGTAAAACTATAGTTTATAAGTTAATATGTAACTTATATGAGGTTTTGGGGTTAAAGTGTAAATATAGAAAACTATATGTTGAAACTGAAAAGTTTATGGGCTTAATTAGTAATTTATAAAAGTTGGTGAGATTAATTTGTAATTACCGAAAAGTAGTAAGGGTATTTGGCAAATTGTAAAAGTAAGGTGGTTAATTGATAATTTACAAGTTAATGTGGTCATTTGGTAATTTATAAAGATTAATATATTTGTTTTGCAATTTCCGAAAGTTAATATGGATAATTGGTAAATTATAAAAGTTATATGGTTATTTGGTAATTTATAAAGGTTGTTGGGTACAAAATATAAATACCGAATTAGTATGGTGGGTTTTATAATTTAATAAAGAAAGGAATTAAAACTAGGTAATATAATGTATTATGGTATATTATGGAGTATAATATAAAGTTTATAAAATAATCGTGGTTATAATAAAAATGACCGAAGGATATAATATAAAGAATAAGTGGAAACAATTATGAGTATATAACTAAGGAAATGGAAATATATTACAAGGTGGAGATTCGATATCACATGTGGATATCACATAGAATAACGAACTGTTGAACTACCTAGGGCCACTGTAAAATAACACGGGGAAATAAAGAACATACGGAGTTAGTATATTACAAGTGTTAGTTCTATAGTGACAATATTGTAATATTTAGTGAATAACTATATTAATATTACTCGGTATTGCATGTATATAACAGCGTACGGGAAGGAATTACTGAACAAGAATTTGTCAAGCTAGTAGTTACTTGGTGAACGGTATGTTAATTGTGTGGTCTGAATATCCTAAGGATTTTCCTAAGGTCCAGACGTTATGTGTTTAATTGTTTAAGAGCGATATCTGTGATTTTATGTATATGATATTGTACACTGTATTGCTCAATACTGTTGTGTTCTATTGTTACGAGAGCGTCTTATGACTGGAAGTTTATACATCTAAACTGGAACAAGACTAACTGACCTTTAGGTATTATTGAACCTAACTGATGGTCAACTATTATAGTCTTAACTCAAGGATTGGTTATTGTGTCACTGACTAAAGGGCTAACTTATAAAGAGAGGAATCCAGACTGTTTCGACTTTCTGGTTGCGCATCGTGATCACTACGAGAGACTTCAATGGGAAGTCACTCAAGGGAATCCATCAGTCACATTCGAGGATGGCGGAGGGCACTACCTTCGGTGCACAGGTTCGACCGGATCGGTCTTATATTTTGTAACACCCCATCCAACATCAACACACTTAACAACAAACTGCAGCGGAAAACATACTTCATCACATTACTTAACTCGTTGGTGTTACACGCCGTTAACCACCCACGTGGCTAACAAGGCTATTACACATACATTGTATCGGTCTGATGGACTAGATTCCCGAGTGACTACACATTACTATCCCTTTCCATTAACAACAGAAACATACACATAGCTTCCAACTGTACCGAGTATTCACAAACTAATGCCGATTACAATTTCGGTCTTACTACACCTACTGTACATTTATAACTTTAATGATTACCCATGTACAAGCGACTACCCCGTCCTACTCTCGAACGGCTACCAGCTCCTTGTACCTGAAATAGGAAAAAGAAGAGAAAAGGGTGGCCCCCCAGGGGCTCAGCACCTTTGCTGGTATGGTAATCCCGCAGCCCGCATGCTACCAGGCCACGCACAACTAATTGTCGTCTTAGCATGTGGTTGATTACATTTAAATCATTCATGTACTCCCATAACACAAAATACATTACAATCCACAACAGAGGTCACAACAAATATAGAAAACACATCTACACCTAATAAATCACTCCTTGTGTTCTTTGACCCTAGAGTGTTTCTCCTCCAACGGAGCTATTTCCTTAATAGATGACACTTACCCATTAGTCGGGTTATCCTTAAACGCCTCTTATCATAAACTGGGATTCATATCCATGATCCACATACTCCACATTTTACAACATAATACATCACACTGCTATAAAAATTACGGCACAACAACCATACAAACCACAACGGGTACGGTTCTCATAAGGAACCGACCCCAAACATAGTTAATTCACCCGTGAGCCTAGAGAATGATATTACCCTCATGTTAAGCTCGTTATACAACATTCATTACCGTCCTAATAGTCGGACGAGTAACTTAAGTTAAGATGGATCGGATTTAGTGACCCGAACACACCACACAAACACATGTTCCCCCTAAACCGATCATAAGTTAGAATAGCTAAGCTTTGGAGTAAGCTAATGGGAGATCGTAACCCGTGAGGGAAACAACCATAACAGAGAGGAGGGTAAGGCTAAAAAGGATACCCACTCCCAACAACGCGCGACCGGCCTAACCGGATTCCTCACCCCCGTTAGTACATATTTACTTGTAGATAAATAGTTAGAGCCCCACTGTGGAATCTATCACATCCATAAACCATACAGTATTACAACTGGGTTAAATACACGAGGGAGGTCCTTACATTCACACACAAACATCACACAATTAACTCACGCATAGCCGTGGTTAGAACGTCCCATGGTTCGGGTCATTAAATCCGAATACCGATCTCTCATGTGATCCTAGACTCAGTTAGCTAAGGTTTAACACTTTCGAGGTTTAATGGTATCGGAATTGAACACGCCACATAAATGAATTACTATAAACTCATTACATGTTTAATCTTACAACGTGGCAAACATACAGAAAAAACACTTGGCATACAAGCCGGTGTAATCCGGTAGGACACAGGTTGCAGAAAACCATACCTGTCACCGGAGTCCACTCTATCATGTCCACTTATGTTCCTCGAACAATTCTCGAACAATGGTAACATTACATTTACTTTTATTAACATCGGGGTAACATGATTGTTTAAAGTCTAATGCTATAACTTATCCCCGTTAACTAGTTAAATAACTTCACATTTTAACTTGTTTTACTTTTTCATTTTAATACAACTTTTCCCCCACTAAATTGTCATTATAACTCACTTAACATGTCCTTAACAATCTTATAACATCATTACTTAATAATCTCCATCATCCTATAACCTTAAACAATGTTTTTGGTCCGACCGACTTTACCGACCGACCTTACACAAGGTCGGTCCATTCCAGAACATATTACCGTCAAAAATTCTACCCCAACCGACCTTGCAAGTTCGGTGGATTCCAGGGACTCAATTCGTACCCAAAATACAAGCCCGACCAACCTTGCAAGTCCGGTCCCCAAGGTCGGTCCATTCCAGAAACTCTTTCCGGTAATGTAAACTGAGCTCGACCGACCTTGTAGGTCCGGTCCCTAAGGTCGGTCGTCTCCAGACTTTTGTCTCTAAATTCCCATTTGACTCCAAACCTCGCCTCATGTATCCAAGTATGTTCTAACCTCATTTGGGCACTTCAAACACACCTTAAGACTTCATTAAAGTCCTTAAATCACCCATTAAAGATCTTCCTCAAGCATTACACAGTTCTTATAAATACTAACACTTGTAGTGTTTTTCTTTAGGTTTCTAAGTGGTGTTTTATACCTATGACAATCACTATCCCAAAATGTTTCCTTACCACCATTACCACTACCCCAAGGGCATTATTTCACACTTACACCCCCCATACACAATCTTCTTTTATTTTCCACTAGTTTACACCTAGTCTTCACAAGGCATTATTTTTCCTTTGATCAACAAAACTTGCACAAGACTTAGCATTTCATACAACATAACTTTGGTGTGTTTACAACACCCATTGATCTCTAAGTCCTCCAAGACAATGCCCATGGAATCTTAACACCTAAAACATCATGATTCACTTTTTTTTTTCACCGTCTTAACACTTAACAATTTCCTAGTACCTTCTAGGTCATAAAATCTCATTAGAACACCTAAACTCCTTTGTTTATCAACTAAATTTTGCCATAGCTTCTCTTGTATATTCTTACACCAAAACACATAGTTTTCACCATTAAACATCCAAGAACACTTAAATCCATCAAGACATTCTCATACAAAACTTCACCAAATTTACACTACATTACAATATAGTGCATAAACTTAAATTGCTTGGCACTTAGGCCCTTAAATAACATGGCTCTTAGGCCCTTAAATAACATGAACCTTAAACACTGAATTTCCGACATAATGTATTGCCTTTGACCTGCAAATACACTCCATATCTCATATGCCTTTTAATAACCCCTTATGGACATTTACTAGGTCATTCACCATTGGCTCCTTAAGTAGTTTTAATAAACAACATAAGATCATTTCTCCTAATGCATTTAAACCACATTAGGTTAACACATTTACCTCTTGTCTTCAAGATTTTTACTTGAACACTCTTGTTCATCTTTTGGAAATCGGCAGAGGACTTAGTTACGTGTCAATGTTCTAATCAATATACAAGTAACACCAATGAGCATTCAAGCTTCGTTAAACTCATTTACAAACCCTAGGTTATATATTGTCTTTACACATTAGGATAATTGTTTTACCTTGGAATAAAAAGAGAGCTTGAATAAGTAAAGAGAGGACTCCTCCTTGTCCTTTGAAGATTGAAATGGAGCTATGAAAGATCAAAAGAACACACCATCAAAGGGTGATTCTCGGTTACACACAAAAACAAGAGGAAACATTGATTTTCTTTGGTTTTCATTACCTTGAAACAAAGAAGAATGACAAGGCATGAAAATATGAGCTCATGCTCCTTCAATGGTGAATCTCCATGGCACCGAAATGAGGCTTTTGAAGATTTGAAAAGGTAGAAGTGTAGAGCTTGATCCAACTAGAAGAATGGTGGTCTTGAAATTGAATTTGGACCATGGAGTCATGAGTTACAAGCAAAAGGAGTTGGAGATGGTGAGGTTTTGCTGTCGCAAAACCGATGGAGTTGGGAGAATGAAGGTAGATGACGGTGGGTATGAGTGGGAAAGGAAGGAATGAAATGAGAGCTTGCTTTTATAAGATATTTACTTATAAAGTAAATAGTAAACTGTAGTTGTCATCTTTATTTACTTACCAAACTAGCAAGAGTGGTGACTCACCACAATAAAACCGCCCCCCATCATCTACTTAGGGGTAGTTTGGTCTTTGTTGACCAATTAACTTACATATATTGACTTATGTCATAAACTAGCATATTTTGGTTACTATTCACAAACCAAGGCACATACTTGTGAAATTTTTGATTTCCCATTGATTTAGATTTCCAAATGTGATACTAAGTATTACACATGTTAATTAAAGAGTAATGATGGACATTTAGCCATTCAAAACTCATTTACAAGACAATTTTTCAAAAATGTGCTTTAAGACTCCTTAAAGCACATTTTGTATTTCAACTTGTTTTCAAGCTTGGTTTTCTTTAGTAATTGATTTTATATGTTCATTAACATATAATTAAGGTATAGATATGACCTTTAGGTCTTATACAAATTCATTCCAAGCTTAGAGCACATTTTTGCCCATATTGACTTTAAGGTATTTATTTGTGTTTAATTTGGTTTAATTGTCTACCAAGGTTTCCTAAGGACTTAATTAGCCTTATTAAATCATAATTGAATATTATTTAGTCTTGGTAGGTTCTTTGGGTCCTAACCAAGTTCACTCCAAGCTTAGAGCATATTTTTGCCTAAGCTGTGTCTTAGTGCTTTATTGCGTTTTACTATGGTTTAAATTGTTCACTATTGTTTCTAAGGCACTTTTTAGCCTTTAAATACCATAGTTTAATGTCTAAACAACATATCAAGGTTTGGGGTATTTCAATCTACCCCCCTTAAAAGAACTTCGACCTCGAAGTTCACATTTCCCACACATCATTAGACTAGAATACGGGAATGACTTGGAAATAAACTTCCATAACCAAACATACTTTACATCACAACCTCGGACTTAACGGTCCAGGTACATATACACGTCCATACATAACATAACATACTCACATGATAACCTCGGACTCATTGGTCCGGGTATCTTAGCAACATTTGCACATACATAACAACCCTTAGACTCTTGGGATTGGGTAACATAACAACATTTAGACCCATAGGTCTTGATAACATAACAGCCTTTAGACACATAGGTCTATGTAACACAACAACATTTAGACTCATAGGTCTTGATAACATACACTTTTGGAACTCAAGGTCAAAATAATATTTATTTCACATACCAAACAAACATGTCATAGCATGTATAAACAATAAAAAATATCTTTGATATACACTGTGATCCCGCAGAACCCGGTCGCGATGGACACCTTCCGTCCCCGTTCCTTTGGGAGATCAAAACAATCACTTAAATTTAAAATTTTTTCTTGTGAGGCTAAGTAAGAGAACTTAAATTATGTAAAGTATCTATCGACGTTTTATAAATACCAATTCAAAATCCTTTTGAAAACACATACAAATCCAAGTCCAACTTAAGCTCTTTGGTTTTTTTCCTTGCGTGGTTATTTGTGACCACTTATAGGGAGCTTCAAGAATCATCCAATCCTGATGTGATCAGCATCAGTGTCGAACTATCCTTCCACCCCAATTTGTGTTCGGCTTCCCTTGATCGCATGCAAATCAAGTTCCACTTCCCACTTCATTTTCAAGCATCAAGTAATACACTCATTTCCAATTTTCTATTTTTTTAGTCTTTCTAGTCATAATCATTACATCTCCAAAGGATAGAACTCCGTCTACCAGTTATCTCCATTCACTTTAATCCGGTTACCTAGGGAATCTTATTCTCACTAGGTTCTATGTCAGTTTCATACCCTTTTCATGAATCACTATATTGTATACATACACATATATTTTATCAAAATACAAACACACAGTTTCACATTTATACACTGTTGGGGTTTTTGTTCCCCGGGAGTTTCTCTACTCCCCACACTTGTACTATTATACACAACTGTTAACAAATAAACACACTTATCACAATGGTATTCGCATCTTCTGTGCGCAATTACCACAATTAAACCATGAATGAATGCGTATGTTTACGTAACACACACACCAATCATCAAATAAATTATTTTGTGCTATGCACAACATAGGTCACGTATACTTGTACGGTAATACACACTAAGTGGTTTTGCGCTCTACCCCCCTTAAAAGGGATTACGCCCACGTAATCAATCACTGAACATTGGCTTAAAATGTTCTGCCGTTGTGAAGTGCTTTAACTTCCACGCGGTCTGTTATACAATATGTTGTGGTTGGAGGATCTTAACCATATTGGCGGTTTAGTCCTTAAACCAAGAATTCTCATAGGAGTTTGCTTTAACTCTTAACTGGTTTCGGTTCTGGCCTGTGAGGCTTCTAGGCATTAATAATTAGCCATTAACTCCTTTTCACTATGCACATTCAACACTTGAATCGCTGGCTCACTAGTTTCTACCGCGCAACTCTGATAACTGTAGATCTTAGTTTGCCCCATTATTATTCTTACTGTATTGTACATCCCCAATTATCACCTTCATCTTGGTAATAACGGTTTCTCAACCGATACGTGGTATTTCTGACCGTGAGCAAATTCGGTGAGTTTCAAAACTTTCCATCCACTTTTCTAATAATTTACTGTGTAAACTGTTATGTCTTTCACAATGATTGACTTGTTTCCTTCCGACTTACTGTCGGTTGAGATTGAGCTACCACCTAATGTGTAGTGCTCTCTCTGTTATTTCCCACACTTGAGGTATATTCCATACCGATATTGGTATTTAGTGCTACTGTAGTCACTTGTTCTTAATCATGCGTCCACATTTGGTCCTGTACAAGTACTCTTTCATTGGTACATCTTTGCATTTCCTATGCATCAATCACTATGGCGTTATAAGCCGCTTTCTGTTTCCACCACAATTAACATTTCTAGAATCCTATCCATCACACTCGATCATTACTGTTCAAATGCAATACCAAAACACTCAGTCATACAGAGTGCAGAGGCGTAAACTCTTGACAGTAAATCTCTTATTAGCAATGGGATTCACATTGTGTTTCACTGAGATTCTTATCTCGTAATACTGGCTACTGGCTTACTGCCCAGTTTATTTGCTATACTTATCGTTGTCTCTCCACTGGGTCTAACTCATAACTCTGCTTATTTGCCATACTATCATTTAACAATACTTATACAACGGTCACTTTCTGCGCACCGTATTCTTTCTTCTTGCACAACACTAACTTACATGGTATTCACTGTCATAATAGTTTTCACACATATACTTACATCGTCCGTTTGGATGACTACAGAATGCTCCTTGAGCGTTGCTCACTCGAGTTACAAGCCGGCGTTATTCAGCCCGCAATAATAACATAGTCAATCCTTAACATATTTTTTGAACTCGGTTCACATTACTACCGCTTGCACGGTTTACAATATCGAGAGGTATCCCCACTCTTAATGCAGTGGTTCGTTCCCCGCTCTATTTACTTGTATAACATAAAGTCCTGCAATCGATCAAACTTACATAACACATTTTGCTTGTGGCTTATAAGCCTTATTGCCTCGAGCTCTGCTCATTGTAGGCCGTCCACACACATGTACTTCTCTATACAACATCACATGGTTAGAGGTTGTATTGGGCTCCATGACAGGGTCGTTGCATCATGTTTCCTTTCATGGGATGCCCCTTAGGATTGTCAGTCCGTCTCCTGACAACTTATGTATAAATTGGGTGTTAGTTTCAACCCTTGTGTTTTTGTCACGTTATTTCGTTGAACTATCGTTGATGCGAACACCCTTCAAGGATTGCTCCTGGGTGTTGCTAAGTTATGCCATTACATCTGGTTCGCACTTATTGGTATATTTAGTTAGCCACGCCGTTTGCGTTCTTAACTGGCTTATTATCCTCTTCTGTGAAGATCAACATTTCCTGGTAGTGTAGGTACTCATTCTGGGAGTTTCATCCCGTTCATTGCACATTAATGTGTCCACATTAGGCATCTGCTTGCCATGCACAGGCTGGGTCACCGTTCCAGCTATCATGTTTATCCCTCATGATTCTTAAGACATATGTGATGTCTTTACATAACAGTCAGTGCACTTCGCACTTCTTGACTCTTAAACATTTCCTTGAAATGAATTCACTAATTTCTTAGTCTCGTTAACTTAACTGAGTTCCTTTACTTTAACCATTCTTGGTAATCCTTAGCTCTTGATTGACTTATACTGTTGACCGTAGTATGGAGTCGACTACTTCCCGTGTTCCGGACTCTACTCGCATATATGTGTGGGGTACCATGCTGATACATTGCTACTTACCCGACTAACCCATAAGTAGGTATGTCAGGCCCACAAGCTCCTATCGGAGTGCGGTCGTCCCACATTATAGTTGGTACACTCGTAGTGTCCGTCACACGCCTAGGTGAAGTATTCTGTTGCCAACTCCCTTATATTGTCCTATGACAACATGCATTCCGTGCTTCCCGAACTTAATCGAGGGAAAGTTTATCCACTGTTGTATCTTTTTCAACTACCCTTGGGTTTACTGGTTTGGTTTATGAAATACCCCAAACCTAAGTATGCTAAGTAAACATCAAATTATGATGTAGTAAGGCTAGAATATGCCTTATAAAGATTGGTAGACAATTTAAACCAAGGAAAAACAAGAAAATGCCTTAAGGGCAATTAGGGCAAAAATGTGCTCTAAGCTTGGAGAGACTTGAGTGAGTACCCAAATATCATGATTAGACCTTAGTAATATTCTAATGGTCATTTTAAATCAATTATCAAAGAAAACCAAGCTTGAAAACAAGTTAAAACACAAAATGTGCTTTAAGAAGTCTTAAAGCACATTTTTGAGAAATTGTCTTAGAATTGAGTTTTGAGTGGCTAAATGTCCATCATTACTCTTTAATCAACATGTGTACTAATTAGTATCACATTAGGAAGTCTAAATCAATGGGAAATCAAAAATTTCAGAAATATGTGCACTGATTAGTGAATAGTGCCAAATAGTGACTAGTTTAAGTTTTAATCAACTTAAGTCAATTAGTTGGTCAAACAAGACCATAAATATCTTGGTTATAATGAGGGGGCCGGTTTTCTAAGGGTGAGTCACCATAGAATTTATCAAATAAGGAAGAAAAGAAAAGATAAGTAAAAGGAGTACTATTTGCTTTATTAAAGTAAAATACCTTATATAACCTACTCTCCTCTCTTCTTCATTTCTCTTCTCTTCCACGATTTTCTTCCTCTTCTCTCTGTTCTAAACCCTCTCCAAGCAGCACCCATGGCACCACCACCTTGCTTTGTCAACAACTACTCATTTTAGCTCCAAATCAAAAAACTAAACACATATTTCTTAGTTAGGCCAAGACCTATCTTTCTATCTTTTAAAATACTTCAAAGCTCCATTTTGGTGCCAAGAGGAAACTCCATTGATGGAGGAAAAATCAAGTTTGAAGAGCTCATTAGCTTCTCCATTCTTTAAGGTAAAGAAAATGTAAAAAAACCATGTTTCCATCATTTCTTCTACATGGCCGAAAATTCCTCTCTGGGGCTATGTTTTTATGCCTTGTTCTAGCTTGATTTATTCAACAAGGACTAGTGGAGGTCCTATTTCATTCAATGCCAAAGTCTATCTTGAGACTTCAAGGTAATCATCCACTTTTATGCCTTAGAACACATTTCTAACCTAGGTTTTTATTCCTTGAGGTTAGTGTATTGTTTAGTACTCATATGAGTCATTGAATGTTGATTAGAACATTGGCAAGGGGAATTTAAGTGGTGGCCGAGATTCATGCAAGAGAAGGTCTAAGGAGGAAGTTAAAAATAGCTTAAGAAAACAAGGTAAATGCTTACCTAATGGTGGTTAAGTTTTAAGGGATGAGTTAGGTGGATACCAATGTGGCTTAGGGCTTACATTAGGTAATGGGTTATATAACTAAGAAAAAGAACTTAATAAGCTTGTGAACTTGTGACTAAGGAGCCAGTGGGAATGGTTAGTAATCTAACTTTAAGATGGATTTTAAGAGCATTATAATTACTATGAGATTGATGGGTGTATTTGCAGGTTGAAAGCTTTTATATGTGGGAAATTCAGTGTTTAAGTTTAAGTCATTTAAGGGCCTAAGAGCCATGTCATTTAAGAGCCCTAGTGCTATGCAATTTAAGATTTTTGCAATATATTGAGTTTGTTGTGAATGAGTTGGTTTGGGTGATGAGAAGAACTTGATGTGTGTGAGATGGTTGAATGAGGAAAAATAATGTGTTTGGGCATGATAAGATACTAGAGGCTATGGCGAAATTTGAGTAGAAATAAGTGTTTAGGTGATGGTGGTGAATTAATATGACCTAGGATTTACTAGGATTCACTACGAGGAATTTGAGTGGAAAGGAGTTAACTAAGGAGTTCTTGAGGTTTAGAATGACCTAGAGATGTCTAGGAGGAATTAGAGGGTTGGTGAGTGTATTAAACACACCAAAATCATGATATGAGGAATGTAAGACTTGTGCATAAGTTTTAAGGAGAAGGTGTATAATGCTTAAGATGATTTAGGTATGAACTTGGGAATATCAATGAAAGTCTTGGGAAGCTTGCCTAAGTAGTGATGATGTTAGTAGAGGACTAATGAGGTTTAGTTTAGATTGTAATAAGTGGACTTAGGTGATGGAAGAGAAAGGTGAGGGAGAATGTATTCAAACGTCAAGGAAAATGACTAGGAATGTAAAAGAGCGTGTGGTCATGAGGAAGGTGAGTAAGTGAATAAAAGAATGTATAAGTAAGCTCAAGAGTTTAGGAGTGATGAGTAACAAATGAAAAGAAGAGAATTGTGCATGGACATGCAAGATGACCTTGGAAGGTTTAACTAGCAAGATGGAGTGCAATGAGGTTAAGGAGGAGTTATATGGGTTGAAAAGAAACACTTTGGATAGGTGAAGTTTTTGACATTATATACATGTTGGAAAGAAAAGGGATTAACTAACAAGTGTTAGGAGTTTTTGCAAGAATTGAGTAAAAGTTTGAGAAGATCTTTGGAAGTTGTTTTAATGAGTTTGGTGGAGGTTATAAGGTGGGTTTAAAGTGTCAAGATGATGTTGGACCTATTAGGACACTTGTGGAAGAGTTTGGAATTGAAAGAGCAATTTAAGAGAAAAATCTGTAGTGGACCGACCCAGGGTCCGACCCAGTTTTGGGTCGGTCGGGCCATGTTGAGCCAGCCGGAATGTCTCTGGACTGGACCGACCCGAGGGTTTGGTCAGTCGCTTAGCTTTGGGTCGTCGGGCAAAAATTTAACGTAGGAAATGGGTTCTGTAATGGACCGACCCAGAGGGTTTGGGTCGGTCGGTCTAGCTCTGGGTCGGACGGATGGGTTTCAAAGACGGAAAAGTTTCTGTAATGGACCGACCCAGGGGTTGGGTCGGTCGGTGGGTCGGTCGACCCTTAAGACTTAAAAAAAAAGAAACCCTAAGAGAGTTTAGTGGTATTAATGGTACCCCATTAAGGGGGCAATAATGATTAGAGGTATAAAGACCTAAGGGATTAAGTTAAGAATAAACTTAAAAGTTTAAGATTAAGTTTGTAAGAATAAGTTGTAAGACTTAAGGGTTGTTAGGTGGGAATCATTAAGTAAGTTAAGTAAGTAAAGTAAGTTAAGTAAGTTGGATTAAGTTAAGTGATTAACAACCTAAAACTGAATGAATGTTTTAGGACTTGGGAATTTGGACTCCGGAAGAGAGTAAGCAACCGAATGACCAACGGTGAACGGTACAGTTCTTCTTGTGACCTGCTTGCTAACGAGGTGTCCCTCGGCTTGTGTGCTATTTGTTTTTGTGTGCTCACTAAACAAGATAAAGCATGCAACCGGAATATTATGATTATTGTATTGTTGTGTGATGTTTGAAAACTAACACAACATATCGTGAGAACTTACTAACCAACGTTTAGTAAGGAATTGAGTGAGACTAAGGAATGCTCCCTAATATGGGTTGATATAAACCGAAAGAGGTTAACCAACAAACATGGTCTTGAGACTATTACTAACTGGAACTTGAGTGAGGAAACCCGGGACCGATCTCCGGTCATGCATGCTAAGGAAATGGGGTCGGTATCTATAGACGATTCAACTTCCGATTAAGGACTAGTCCTCGGACTAGTAGCCTTTGTTCGGTTGGCCGGCTCGGCTACATTGGACATCCAGTCCAAGGTAGGTGGCTTTAAGATGGCGTGGGGGGATCAAGCCTACATCCCCAACAATTTAAGAATGTTGTTTATTGTCGGTAAGTGTCCTGCTGCTGGCTAGGGTTAACCAAGCCCTACAAAAATAAACAACGAACTAAGGGCTAACATGTTCCCAATGAGAGAACGGTTGGCATACATAAGGTAAGTTTAAGATAAATTGCAACCATTCCTTTTTAAAGGATGGTTTGTATTATTAAGGCTAAGATAAGCTACATCCACTCCTTATTAAAGGGTGGTTGTTTCTAAGATTAAGATAAGATTAAGATTGAGGTGAGATAAGGATGGACTAAGATTAAGAGGAAATATAACTTAAGGAGTTACACAATTAACTCTCTAATTGAGGGAACACATTTAAGTCGTTCATTGTGTGTGAACTTTAATTGTTCATATTGGATTGTTGTTTACAACATTTACTATTATGTTGTGCATCTAATCAACCTCCATGCTATCGACAATTAGTCGTCGTAGTCACGTTAGCTTGGGGGCCATGAGAGCATCGTACCAGCATTCGTGCTGACCCCCTTTGGGGGCTGTTTTTACTACACAGGTGAACATCAGGAGGCGGCTGTCGCGAGAGTAAGAAGGAGTACAAGTGTTAAGGTTAAGTGTGGCCTACGAGTTGTGCATGTACACTCGTATGGCAATTGAGTTAGTAAGATGTATAGGATGTGAGATGATTGTAAGAAGATTATGTATTTGGTTAAGGTTGTAATGCACTATTGTTCGGTATTTCTGTAGTCAGACCGTGGCAAGGTCCTGGAGTGTAAAGAATTCGCTGTGACTGTATTATATATGCTGTTAAGTTGCGAGACCACATTTGGATTGAGTTGGGGTGTTACAAAAAGTGGTATCAGAGCCAGACCCATGTCGGTGTGCCAGTGGGCCCGCGAGGGCGCTGGGCTCCCGTGAGGGGGGGTGGAGTGTAACACCCAGAGGTGGGTTACCTCCCACATCGATTGGGGAGGAGAACGAAGTGTGCCTTATAGGTCATGGATACCTCTCCCTTGTGTGACGCGTTTTGGGGTGAAACCCAGGAACAAATCCATGCGGCCTGCGTGCCAAAGCGGACAATATCACACATGTGGGTTGATTAGGCTGGGCCGTTACAGATGGTATCAGAGTGTAGTTACGCTCTGAAGACAAGAAATACCGAACTTAGGAGAATATTGAGGTTGAGATTGAGTTATGGGTTAAGGGTTAAGAGATAGAGTGAGAGGTGCGTTAGCCAGGACTTCCCGGTGTTTACCGGATATCCATAGTACCTAGACCCGCCCTCCACATCCCTAACCCTGAATATGTGGAACAAACGCCAGAGAGAAGAAAGCCTTCTCTTACTCGGGGGAACCCGATCTGGCAGTTAGCTAACAATATGCAATACGAGAAACATCTTGTTGCATAACAGTTAAGGAGAACTGGGAGATTTTTAATGGAGCGCATCGGCGAAACAGGCGCTACCAATGGAACCTTACCAGTAAAAGAACGGTAATTACCGGCAACATGGGTCGATATGCTACGCAGTCGAAATAATCCGCAATACCAATGATAAGGAAAGCACTACGGGTGCAATAGAAAGGAAAAGGGAAGCGACATGAGTACCGGACAGTGGTCCGAAGGAGCATAACAGCAGGATAATACCAAGCATGAGGATTGAGATTACTGGAAAGTCCATTTAGAAACGGGAACTCCAAACCCCATATTACGAGGAAGGTTACAAGACCTGGCCGACATAATGCAGATGACGGTAGAAACTCATACAAATTGTATACCAAAATAGGACTACGATGTAGTGCCTAAAGGATAATTATTACTTAATAACCACAACAAAATGTGTGGAGACAGGAGCGAGGATTAAGACATAAGAAAATATTAAGGGGTTCCCTCAGAAAGAGGAACACCCTGATAAATGACAGTACTGTCAAACAACAAGGAAACTGCCGGATAGTTAGTTATCCAAAATAAGATATTATCGAAGGAGTCTCGAGGACTACCAATTACATGGAAATTAGAAAGAAGTATCGCTACCAACGTACCTTGTACCAATAGCCCATCCTGCATGGCGCACTTGCCATAGCAAGTGCTACCACGGTTAAGCTACACGGAAAGCCATCATGGCAAGATAGGAGAACGCTACAGTTGAAACGCATATTAATACTGGATTGTAAATCCACGAGAACAGAAAAATAAGACCTTGGAAAGGCCCGACGGCCTGACCATGATGAGATGAGATGACACACCAGTCTGCTGGGAGCAGAACTTGGACAAAGTATTAAACCGTATAAATATTAGCAACGGTATAACCCACTACAACAACAACCGACAGTACGATAAGAACACAATCCCGAACTCCAAGGGGAAATCCTAAGAGATCGCTCGGAAATGCGAGAAAAAACACTATATAAGCAATGATATACAAGGGATGTATTATAAGATACTATTGAGACTGTTGAAGCATCGACTTACAACGAAAACAGGATAAGACTCCCAGAGTGACCATTAAGGATACCAATAACAACATTCTTCAATGCAGATGTTGGAAAACCCAGAAAACAAGGATAAAAAAATAAACGTAAGCTATAACCTACTAAGGATTAAAGTCGTACAACCCTGGAAAAGGAAAGCTCAGAGGACTACCCCCACAGAGCGGGCATAGTCGAGCCGAACAACTGATGAATGACAGTTAACACTGTTTGTTTAACTCATTAACATCCAAGTATGATTGATCATCAACGGGTGGCATAGTCAACGGAAGTTGAACGAAGCGTTGAGATGGGAGTATAAGATGACAGGATGATATCCAACTTGGACACCGTAAGGAAAAAGCCTAATACCAACCTGTCCTTATTTGCTAAAAGACATAAGTCTAATCAAGCGACAGTATTGTCAAAGACATTAAGTAACCTCAGATCACCTGAACAACTTCCCTAGCTGGAAGCAGGATGCAGCAACTTATCATGAAACCCGATACTACATTTAGTATGTAACCTAACGATGAATAGTGCTCAAAGAACCAGAATCTTATAGGGATGACCTGCAGATGAGTAAGAGTACAAATAATGAACCGAGACATTAAGCATTAAGAGCCTACGAGCCAAGGATGTTAACCACATCAGAGCCCGAGGCGCGGTAAGTTATAAGAGAGCTTGTTTAAGCCACAAAGGGACTACAATTTGTAGATATGAACGGTTATCAAACCTATAACTTAGATTGGGAAGAACATTACCAAGAAAGGGTACCAATGAGAATATTGAGATAATGCTAAGGACAGGAGCGGAGAACGAACCATGCCTTTTAGGGTGGGGATACCTCTCCTTGTTGTGAGGCCATGAGTGGGAATGAACCCCTCAAAAGGGCTTTCACATATTAGAGATAAAATACACTTTATTTAGAAAATGGAAACTACGAACCTTGAGATTACCTTAGAACATACCAGATACACTTGAGTAATAAGTAAGGTTGCATAGATAGACCCCATATCCCACACCCAGGATGTAAGAATTAATAATGGTCAGAGATAAACGTTGTGAGATTGCACATTATGACACGTCAAGTGACCAATGCTCCGAAGAGCTTGTGATTCAGTGGATGACTTCTTCAGTAACCAGTTAAATTACATGGTAGATAACATCACTAAGGATGAAAGAAAACGAGAGAAATTATCCTACTTACGAATCTAAGATTAGAACAGAACATCTTCATATTAAGAGTTAACTATTTTACAGCACGGTATGACAACCGCCGTACACCGGAATGAGAGAACTCCCAGTGTGTCTACACCAAGAAGGGATTGAGTATAAGGTAAGACATTATAACAAATGAGTAAGAGGTTGCACCATCAATGGGCAACATGGTAAGAGCCAACTACCACGGTAGTAGTGGACGTGATCACAATAGTTATATAAGGGGAATTAAGTCGTGGTGCACGGTAAGCGACCGTTAGGTATGAGCCGTCAAGTATTCACACAGAGGCAATGAGATTTATGAGTTAAGACCAATATAAGTAAGAAAATAAGATGGTAGACGAACTGAGCATTGATGCCAGTAGTCTGGACCTGGTTAGGTAAGATTTCACAGGAAGCACACTACCCATTCCTCATGGAACTAGAAGTGCATTCCTAGTAGAACAAATATGAGAAACAAGATAAGAGGCTCTACGGAAAGAGACCTCAATTTTTAAGAGACCAAATCAGTGCGGAATACAGAAAGGATCTGGAGCATACCATAACCAAGAACACAGTAAATGGACTTCCCTTGATTAACTTCAAGAAGAACAATAAATGTTATTATGGAACGATGAAAGAGGAGATCGACAACAGAATACTTCATAATTAGCAATAGCTAAACGTGTGACGGACACTATGAGTTTACTAAAACGAGACGTGGGACGACTGCACCCCACAGGGGCTTGCAGGCCTGACACGCTCATTATGAGTTAGTTGGGTAAGTAGTAATGTACTAGTAAGGTACCCCATGCATGTAGACGAGTAGTGTAAGGAACACGGGAGGTAGTCGACTCCGTACCACGGACAACGACGCAAGATCAGACAAGAGCAGCTACTACCACAAACAGTCGAGGAGAAGAATTCAGTTTAACCAGCAACACAAAGGAACCAGAGAATAGATAATTAAGGACTGTGAAGTGCGAAGAGCACGAATTGTTAAGTACAGACATTGGACATGTCTTAAGATGTAAGGGATTAAGACTGTAAAGCGCAATACGCACTAAACAATAGTTTCAGATTAAGGATCATCCTCGGACCAAAGGTCAGTTGGAGAGAACAACTTAGACATTCGAGAAAACACTAAGAGTATGAACATAAGATCTTCAAGGAGAATGGATAGACGAGTTACAACTCATTAAGGCCGTGTATATATAAAGATAACACGTGTCCATTGAGAGACCAATATACCTAAACTGTAAGGAGGCAGGAGGATATACAATGCTATAAAAAGATAAGTGAAGCAGTTAAGCCTAAAACTATCAGAGTCGTGCAGCGGAAGCTAGCAGATCACTACCTTTGAGATTAGACCAAACTAAGTTAAGGAAACGGTGTAAGTACCGTTAAGAATCCTCGATACAGAGACTAAGTCATTTCTGATCGAATTATAAGTAAGATAGATGACGTGGAAGCTAGAATGCTTAGTGAGAATTAGACATCTTGAACTTATGTCCAAGAATGTGATGGTGTTGATTACGTGGGCGTAATCCATTTTAAGGGGGGTAGAGCGAAAACCGCTTAGCGTATGTTTGTGTACTGAGTACATAAACTACGGTGTGTGTCACACCTCAAAACCGGCCTAGTTCTAAGGTATAGACACGCCGCGTGCTACTAAACGACTAGGAGCACGCAAGGCTTCCAAAATCCAGATTACAAATATTGTTCAATAAATATGAATGTATAATCAAAACCGAAAACTAATAATGCCTAATACACATAGGCCGAATAAATCAAATACCTAAACGTAAGGTCTAATAAATAAAGCCGTAAGAAACAAGGTCAATAGACCAACTCAAAACAGCAGAAGACAAAATCTGAACTGAAAAGGCAAGTAAGAGCAAAGGACCCCCAGTTAGTTAAACCTTAATCTGCAAAATGTTGTAAGTGGAAAGGGGTGAGCAACCACACGCTCAGTAAGCAACAAACGTCAACAAAATGAGCAACGCTCAAAACATTTTTACTGAACATAATTATACATATATACATGTATCAAAATAATAATAACACAAGTACTGAAACCGGAATTCAAATCACACTGAAACAGAGCAGAATCTTATGCAAATCAGAACATATCGGAAACAGAGTTTTTAAGGGACCCTAGTTCAGAGCATACAGAATAGGTCCGAAGACCTCAGATAACAGAATGGGTCAGAAGAACCCGATAACAGAATGAGTCCGTCGACTCCAGATAACAGAACGGGAAAAGCCCGTGATACAGATACAGAAGGACGTCCTACGCAGCGCGCTACGGGATAACTTGACCCAGTCATCCACGGCTCAGAAGCAATAAACTAGGTCCCAAAACAAATAGTTCACAAAATCATAATCACAAACCGTGTACCCAAAATCAACCATAGCTCGCATAAAGATAAGTGTACATATAGATATAAATAGGAAATATGTAAACGTAATACCCTTACATATAAAAAATTAAATTAAAACTCATGATTTAACTTCAAAAAACTTTCCAGATGCATAGAAGTTATCTAAATACTTATTGTACGTATATAAATTAGGATTAGGAAAATAATAACGATTTAAATATAAACCCTTGATCAGAAAACTATATTACAACATATACACATAAGTACAACCATAATGCCGGTAGTGATACGGAAAGAAATATCAAATCCTTTCATAAACGTGTATACAAATGCCTCTATATGGAATAAATATTTGTAATCTCGCATGCGCTCTCAAACACTTTAAGGAAGTAGTAAAATACTTAAGTAAACTCAGTACCAGTATAAAATCAAAGACTTTAACTCCACCCAGCACATGAACACCAACTAAAAAAGAAAATCTGAATCAAACTTACGGCCGTTGATAGATTATAGATTATAGGACATGAAAACCGTGATACATCAAATACCCTAGTCAAATATATAATATTTAATACCATGTAAAACCGAAGCTTTTATGATTATAACATAAAAATAAGTATAGCGGTGCAATTCGAAAGATAAAATACACAAAGAAAAATATCATCGTATTATATGTATGTTAAACATAGATTGAATACGAATCATACGTTTCTGAACAAAATTTAACCAAATATAGCAATGGAATCGTAAGTGCTGAATAACTGTAGGTATGAAGACAAAACGAGTACGATACCAAAATCTACGAGGCGAACGTCTCAGATCATATCAGTCTATCACCCACCTGATAACTGAAGATCACTGCTAAATCCTCCTAAATTGATGTTGTGACCCTTCCTGAATTAACTGGATATTTGAGACTGAGAATAATTCTGTAAACATAACTGATGTCAAAACCGACAAACTATTTATCTGAATCTAAACCCTGACAATACCGATTAACCGAATAAATTCATACCGATAGATCTCGATAGTAGAACCGATAACGAGGAGACCATGTTTAATTTCCCTTCTGAACCGATGACAATCTCGCACTTTTACTCCACCCAGCCCCACGTCCTGACCACTTCCACAATTGGATTATCATTAGCGATTGAACATCATCACCCACATGCATGATACACTACACACGACATCATACCCAAATCGTACGCTTACATTGGTGACGTTAATGGAAAGGTAGTCAATATTACCTTTGGGGATGATAAAACTTGCACCAAAATCACTCCGAATGAAAAGAGACAGCGGACGTCGAATGAAGAGAGGCGCGGCAAAGGTAGCGGCGCAGACCTCACAAAGAAGATGCGGGGGTCTTTTGATAAAATTTATGTAGGGTTTAGTCTCCTTTATAAACCTGAGTATTATAACATCTAGTTATAATCAACTTATTATCTGATTTAAGGTAATCTTTATCTCCAAAAATAATCTCCTGATATTATATATACATATATTGTAGATAATATATATTCTTTTTTTTGGTACGTTACAACCTTCCCCTCTTAAAAGAATTTCGTCCTCGAAATTCAACGTACCTTACTCTTCGAGAGGTGGGGATACTTGATCCTCATTCTTCCTCTTGCTCCCATGTGGCTTCATGTTTTGAATGATTAGCCATAAAACTTTCACTACCGGAAATGATCTTCCTCGAAGCTTTTGCACATCACATGCTAATATCCTGAGTGGTACTTCCTCAAAAGATAAGTCATAACGAAGCTGCAACGCTCATACTGAATCACATGCGACGGATCAGCAATGTACTTCCGAAGCATTGACACATGAAAAACATTATGCACTCCTGACAGGCTGGCGGCAAGGCCAGCGATAAGCTACTTCACCAATTCTTTCAAGAACCTCAAAGGGCCTACAAATCGTGGCTTAGCTTCCCACTCTTTCCGAATCTCCTAACTCCTCTACCTCCTCTTACTGGAGATACTTTCAAGAACACATTGTCCCCAATCTGAAATTCCAATGGTCTCCTTCTATTGTCAGCGTAACTCTTCTGCCTACTCTGAGCTACTCGAAGACGCTCCCGAATTATCTGAATCTTATTAACTGCATCCTGAACAACTTCGGGTCCCAAAAGCTTCGCTCCTTTAGATCATCCCAGCAGATAGGAGACCTACACTTCCTCCCGTAAAGAGCCTCAAAAGGTGCCATACCAATACTGGATTGGTAGCTATATTGTAGGAGAACTCAATTAAAGTCAAATGATCATCCCAGTTACCCTTGAAATCTAACACACAAGCCCGGAGCATATCTTCTAAAATCTGATTGGTTTTTCTGTCTGGCCATCCGTCTGAGGATGATATGCAGAACTAAAGGCAAGCTTAGTTCCACACCTTATGTAAGCTATCCCAAAGTGGGATACAATCTGGGATCTCTATCTGATATAATAGTTGCAGGAACTCCATGCACCACGGACTATCTCGTCAATGTATAGCTTAGCCAATCTCTCTAGGCTGAAGTTGTTCTTAATGGGAAGAAATTGGGCACTCTTAGTGAGACGGTCCACAATCACCCACACTGCATTATTACCCTTCAAAGTCCGAGGAAGCCCAACTATGAAATCCATACCAATGCTCTCCCACTTCCACTCAGGGATCGGCAATGGTTGAAGAAGTCCCGCAGGTCTCTGATGTTCAGCTTTAACCTGCTGGCAAGTCTGACATCTCGCAACAAACTCAGAAATCTCCTTCTTCATATTATTCCACCAAAATGTCTCCCTGAGATCTCGATACATCTTTACCCCTCCAGGGTGCACTGAATAAGGGGTTCTATGCGCCTCTTGCATAATTTCTAACTTAAGAGCTGAATCATTTGGCACACAGATCCTATCCCTGAACCTCAAACAATCATCATCAGAAATTCTGAAATCAGTCTCTTTCCCAGCCGAAATTCTCTCCCTGACCTTGCTAAGATATTCATCATCCTTCTGAGTATCCTTGATCTTCTCGAATAAAGTGGGCTGAATCTGAAGTGCTGCCAAAACACTAGAACTTCCTGACTTTGTGACCTCAATACCCATCATCTGCAATTCTTTTAAAGACATATGAGATCCAGAAAACCAACATGCTACTGTGGATGCTCCTTTACGGCTGAGAGCATCTGCCACTACGTTAGCCTTTCCCGGATGGTATAAAATCTCCAAGTCATAGTCATTAAGCAACTCTAACCACCTTCTCTGTCTCATATTCAATTCTTTCTGGGTAACAAATATTTAGGCTTTTGGTCTGTATATATCTTACATGAAGCTCCAAAAATGATGTCTCCAGATTTTCAGAGCGAACACAACTGCAGCCAACTCCAAGTCGTGGGTCGGGTAATTCTTCTCATACGGCTTAAGTTGTCGCGAACCATAGGCAACAACTTTTCCATGCTGCATCAAAACACAACCTAAACCCTTATGTGAAGCGTCACAATATACCTCCAAACCATCAGTCCCGAAGGTAAGGTAAGAATAGGGGCAGTAGTCAATCGTCTTTAGCTCCTGAAAACTCTTTTCGCATGCTTCACTCCACTCATATTTAACATCCTTCGAATAAGACGAGTCAGCGGAGTAACCAACTTAGAGAATCCTTCCACAAATTTCCTGTAATAGCCAGCCAAGCCCAGAAAACTACGTATCTCAGAGACGTTTGTAGGTCTAGCCCACTCAGTAATAGCCTTGATCTTTTCTGGATCAACAGAGATTCCATCCTTTGATACTACATGACCAAGGAAGACTACTTGATCCAACCAGAATGCACATTTCTTTAGCTTGGCATAGAGCTTGTGCTCCTTCAAAGTCTGAAGTACAATCCTCAAGTGCTCTTCGTGCTCCTCGATACTCTTAGAGTAAACCAAAATGTCATCAATAAAAACCACAACAAATCGATCCAGATAGGGCTTAAAAACCCGATTCTTCATATCCATGAAAACAGAGGGGCATTTGTCAGCCAAAGGCATCACTAGAAATTCATAATGCCCATAACGCGTCTTGAACGCTGACTTAGGAACATCATCTGCTTTGATCCTCAATTGATGATAGCCTGAATGAATATCAATCTTTGAAAATACACAAGCTCCAGCTAACTGATCAAATAAATCGTCAATACGAGGAAGAATACTTATTCTTGATAGTCACCTTGTTGAGCTCCCGGTAGTCTATGCATAATCTCAAAGTTCCATCTTTCTTCTTAACGAACAACACAGGTGCGCCCCAAGGAGAAACACTGGGGCGAATAAAACCTTTGTCCAGCAACTCTTGTAGTTGAACTTTCAATTCCTTCAGCTCAGCTGAACTCATCCGGTAAGGAGCTTTAGAAATTGGTTGCGTCCCTGGTGCAGTCTCAATTGTAAACTCAACTTCCCTGACTGGGGGAGTCCAGGAACATCATCACGAAATACCTCAGGAAATTCACTGACTACCGGTATATCTTCAAGCTTTACCTCTTCTTTGACTTCTGGAATGAAACACAAATAGCCTTGACATCCCTTCTCAGATACTGAAAAGCCTGCATCGCCGATATGACTGGAGGAGAACAGGGAACATCATTCCCCACGAATACTAGACGAGGCTTATCCGGCTCCTCGAAAATCACCTTCTTGGCTGAACAGTCTATGGATGCATGATGAGAAGACAACCAGTCCATCCCAAGATCACATCAAAACAACTCATCCTCAGGGGAATGAGATCAGCTAGCATAACTCTATCTTTCACTACAAGAGGACAACCTCTACACACAGAACTTAGCACAACAGGAGAGGTCCTTTCTAAAGGACTAGTCACACATAAATCCACATCAAGAGGCTCAAGAGATAGCTTAAGCTCATCCACCAAATCAGAGGAAATAAAAGACTGCGAAGCACCCGAATCAAATAAACAAAAGACAGGTCGAGAAAGTACTTCAAGAATACCTGAAACGACCTTCTCTACATCCCGATCATGCTCCCCTGGCAAAGAAAACACCCGGGCCTGAGTTTGGGGCTGCTTCTGATCCATCCTCCCCTTGGATCCAGATACTGAGCTATCATTTTTACCACCAGAATTACCTCGGTTCTTATCATACTTCGGGCACTCTGCAATGCGATGCTCCAGAGAGCCACACTTGAAACATGCTCCAGTTTTCTTGTAACACTCCCTACCAGGATGGGACTTGCCACAAGTATCACACTTCGGGCCTGAGGTAGAGGTCTTGCGATCTCCAAAATTTTGCTTCTTCTGTGAGGGGGTATAGTCCTTCTTGCCAGAGTCACCCGGTCTGTGCTTTCTCTTCTGATCCTTGACCACTGACTGCTTAAACTTCAGCTCGCTCTCGACCACCAGAGCTACGTCAGCTACGTCTCTGAACGTTTTATGCCGGAAGGGAGCTACTGCAGCTCTGATGTCTGATCTGAGGCCGCTCTCAAACTTTCGCGCCTTGCGGTTCTCGTCTGTCTCTGGAACAAACTTGGACAATGAGATGAACTTGCGCACGTACTCCTCTACCGACATGTCTCTCCCCTGTCTGAGCCTCCCGTACTCCACGATCTTCTGGTCACGGTAGACATCAGGATAAAACTGTTTGTTGAACCGCTCAATAAATTGCTCCCATGACCATGGATGAGGGAATTGATTTTCCACGGTCTTCCACCATTCTTTAGCCTCAGCTTGGAACATGAATGTAGCAAAATCAACTTTTTGGTCCTCGCTACATCCCATCACCTTCAAAAGATCCTCGATTGCAGTAATCCAATGACTTGCCTCCTGTGGGTCGCCACTTCCATCGAAAGAAGGGGGTTTCAATTTCATGAATTCTTGCAAAGCTTTAACATTGCTGCCACCACTAGAAGCTCCCGCTGCCGCTCCAATGTTCCCCACATTTTGCAACACTTGAGTCACCACTTGTTGCACAATAGCGGCGATATCCCCTTGTGGAGCTTCGCCCTGAGAGGAATTTCTGACTTCCCTGCGTGGTGGCATTCTGAGAAACAAAATCCTTTAACCATTAGCCACTTCTCTTGTAAACAATCATCGGAACACAGTTAGGCAGACATAACCCGGTTTTTCTCCCAATAAAACCTAACCTGGCTCTGATACCACTAAATGTCACAACCCCAAAACCGGCCTAGTTCTAAGGTATAGACACGCCGCGTGCTAATAAACGACTAGGAGCACGCAAGGCTTCCAAAATCAGATTACAATATTGTTCAATAAATATAATGAATAATCAAAACCGAAAACTAATAATGCCTAATACACATAGGCCGAATAAATCAAATACCTAAACGTAAGGTCTAATAAATAACCGTAAGAAACAGGTCAATAACCAACTCAAAATAGCAGAAGACAAAGCTGAACTGAAAAGGCAATAAGAGCAAAGGACCCCAGTGGTTAATCCTTAATCTGCAAAATGTTGTAGTGGAAAGGGGTGAGCAACCACACGCTCAGTAAGCAACAAACGTCAACAAAATGAGCAACGCTCAAAACATTTTTACTGAACATAATTATACATATATATGTATCAAAATAATAATAACACAAGTACTGAAACCGGATTCAAATCACACTGAAACAGAGCAGAATCTTATGCAAATCAGAACATATCGGAAACAGAGTTTTAAGGGACCCTAGTTCAGAGCATACAGAATAGGTCCGAAGACCTCAGATAACAGAATGGGTCAGAAGACCCAGATAACAGAATGAGTCCGTCGACTCCAGATAACAGAACGGGAAAGCCCGTGATACAGATACAGAAGGACGTCCTACAGCGCGCTACGGGATAACTCGACCCAGTCATCCACGGCTCAGAAGCAATAAACTAGGTCCCAAAACAAATAGTTCACAAAATCATAATCACAAACCGTGTACCCAAAATCAACCATAGCTCGCATAAAGATAAGTGTACATATAGATATAAATAGGAAAATATGTAAACGTAATACCCTTACATATAAAACAATATAAATTAAAACTCATGATTTAACTTCAAAATAACTTTCCAGATGCATAGAAGTTATCTAAATACTTATTGTACGTATATAAATTAGGATTAGGAAAATAATAACGATTTAAATATAAACCCTTGATCAGAAAACTATATTACAACATATACACATAAGTACAACCATAATGCCGGTAGTGATACGGAAAGAAATATCAAATCCTTTCAAAAACGTGTATACAAATGCTTCTATATGGAATAAAATATTTGTAATCTCGCATGCGCTCTCAAAACACTTTAAGGAAGTAGTAAAATACTTAAGTAAACTCAGTACCAGTATAAAATCAAAGACTTTAACTCCACCCAGCACATGAACACCAACTAAAAAAGAAAATCTGAATCAAACTTACGGCCGTTGATAGATTATAGATTATAGGACATGAAAACCGTGATACATCAAATACCCTAGTCAAAATATATAATATTTAATACCATGTAAAACCGAAGCTTTTATGATTATAACATAAAAATAAGTATAGGCGGTGCAATTCGAAAGATAAAATACACAAAGAAAAATATCATCGTATTATATGTATGTTAAACATAGATTGAATACGAATCATACGTTTCTGAAAACAAATTTAACCAAATATAGCAATGGAATCGTAAGTGCTGAATAACTGTAGGTATGAAGACAAAACGAGTACGATACCAAAATCTACGAGGCGAACGTACTCAGATCATATCAGTCTATCACCTACCTGATAACTGAAGATCACTGCTAAATCCTCCTAAACTGATGTTGTGACCCTTCCTGAATCAACTGGATATTTGAGACTGAGAATAATTCTGTAAACATAACTGATGTCAAAACCGACAAACTATTTATCTGAATCTAAACCCTGACAATACCGATTAACCGAATAAATTCATACCGATAGATCTCGATAGTAGAACCGATAACGAGGAGACCATGTTTAATTTCCCTTCTGAACAGATGACAATCTCGCACCCTTATTCCACCCAGCCCCACGTCCTGACCACTTCCATAATTGGATTATCATCAGCGATTGAACATCATCACCCACATGCATGATACACATACACACGACAACATACACAAATCGTACGCTTTCATTGGTGATGTTAGTGGAAAGGTAATCAATATTACCTTTGGAGATGATAAAACTTTGCACCAAAATCACTCCGAATGGAAAAGAGACAGCGTCGTCAAATGAAGAGAGGCACGGCAAAGGTAGCGGCGCAGACTCACAAAGAAGATGCGGGGGTCTTTTGATAAAATTTATGTAGGGTTTAGTCTCCTTTTATAAACCTGAGTATTATAACATCTAGTTATAATCAACTTATTATCTGACTTACGGTAACTCTTTATCTCCAAAAAATAATCTCCTGATATTATATATACATATATTGTAGATAATATATATTCTTTTTTTTTGGTACGTTACAGTGTGCATAGCACAAAATAACTTGAGAATATGTTTTACATAAACATTTTGAGATAAATCATGGTTATTGCACACAGAAGATGTGAATACCATACATATTAAGTACCTATCTTGTTAACTCCGATGTGAGTACAAGTTAAGAGAATTAAGGAAGATGATTAAGGAGACTTAAGGAATAAGGAATATGAGACTATGTGTGAGATAAAAATAAGATAACATTATGAGATACAATTTGACATGAGCATGAGGAAGAAGATAGTAATGCTATGAGATATAAGATGGTGAGAATTGGTATGGGATAGTTATAGAACTTAGTTGGAATTTATGTCTTGATGTAATTACTAAGAGATGAATCGGGAATGTTTGATGGACTGAGTCCACACTTGGGAGATGTATTGATTATGATTAGGAAGAACTAAAAAGATAGAAAATTGGGCATGAGTGAATTATTTGGATGTTTGAAAATGACGTGGGAGGTGGAACTTGATTTTCTAGGGATCAAGGGAAACCGAACACAAATTGGGGTGGAAGGATAGTTCTACACTGATGCTGATCACATCAGGGTTGGATGATTCCTGAAACTCCCTACTAGTGGTCACAATTAAATCACAATAAGGATAGAGGCCTTAGGATAAAATGAAATTGGAGTTGATTGTATTTTTGATTAGAGGAATTATTCCTCACATGACCTCGTAAAAAGGATTACCTTTTTACTGAGTCTCGCCTATGAAGTCAAGGACGCACGAGCCTTTGTCTTCGGACCGGTGACATGGGGAGAGCAGAGTGTTTTGTATTCTGGCCCATGGTGACGAGGACGAATGAGCCATTGTCTACGGACCGGTGACATGGGAGAATACGTTGGAAATTATGTGAATGTTTCAATCATCAAAAGAAACAAAAAGAATTTTGAGTGCTATACATGCTTAAGCATGTTGTGTGATATTTAAGTATAAGAATATGGCGGATCTAATGATCCAATGAGATTAAGTATACATAAGTATGATCTATATGATCTAAGGAATGAGGTAAGACATGTATTCTAAAAAGATAAGATGCATGGGAACTTTGGGGACAAAGTTCTTTTAAGGGGGGTAGATTGAAATACCCCAAACCTAAGTATGCTAAGTAAACATCAAATTATGATGTAGTAAGGCTAGAATATGCCTTAGAAAGATTGGTAGGCAATTTAAACCAAGGAAAACACAAGAAAATGCCTTAAGGGCAATTAGGGCAAAAATGTGCTCTAAGCTTGGAGAGACTTGGGTGAGTACCCAAATATCATGATAAGATCTTAGTAATATTCTAATGGTCATTTTAAATCAATTAGCAAAGAAAACCAAGCTTGAAAACAAGTTAAAACACAAAATGTGCTTTAAGAAGTCTTAAAGCACATTTTTGAGAAATTGTCTTAGAATTGAGTTTTGAGTGGCTAAATGTCCATCATTACTCTTTAATCAACATGTGTACTAATTAGTATCACATTAGGAAGTCTAAATCAATGGGAAATAAAAAATTTCAGAAATATGTGCACTGATTAGTGAATAGTGCCAAATAGTGACTAGTTTAAGTTTTAATCAACTTAAGTCAATTAGTTGGTCAAACAAGACCATAAATATCTTGGTTATAATGAGGGGGCCGGTTTTCTAAGGGTGAGTCACCATAGACTTTATCAAATAAGGAAGAAAAGAAGAGATAAGTAAAAGGAGTACTATTTGCTTTATTAAAGTAAAATACCTTATATTAACCTACCTCTCTCCTCTCTTCTTCATTTCTCTTCTTCTTCCACGATTTTCTTCCTCTTCTCTCTGTTCTAAACCGTCTCCAAGCAGCACCCATGGCACCACCACCTTGCTTTGTCAACAACTTACTCATTTTAGCTCCAAATCAAAAACTAAACACATATTTCTCTTAGTTAGGCCAAGACCTATCTTTCTATCTTTTCAAATACTTCAAAGCTCCATTTTGGTGCCAAGAGGAAACTCCATTGATGGAGGAAAATCAAGTTTGAAGAGCTCATTAGCTTCTCCATTCTCTTAAGGTAAAGAAAATGTAAGAAAAACCATGTTTCCATCATTTCTTCTACATGGCCGAAAATTCCTTCTCATGGGGCTATGTTTTTATGTCTTGTTCTAGCTTGATTTATTCACCAAGGACTAGTGGAGGTCCTATTTCATTCAATTCCAAAGTCTATATTGAGACTTCAAGGTAATCATCCACTTTTATGCCTTAGAACACATTTCTAACCTAGGTTTTTATTCCTTGAGGTTAGTGTATTGTTTAGTACTCATATGAGTCATTGAATGTTGATTAGAACATTTGCAAGGGGAATTTAAGTGGTGGCCGAGATTCATGCAAGAAGAAGGTCTAAGGAGGAAGTTAAGATAAGCTTGAGAAAACAAGGTAAAATGCTTACCTAATGGTGGTTTAAGTTTTAAGGGATGAGTTTAGGTGGATACCAATGTGGCTTAGGGCTTACATTAGGTAATGGGTTATATAACCTAAGAAAAAGAACTTAAATAAGCTTGTGAACTTGTGACTAAGGAGCCAATGGGAATGAGTTAGTAATCTAAGTTTAAGATGGATTTTAAGAGCATTATAATTACTATGAGATTGATGGGTGTATTTGCAGGTTGAAAGCTTTTATATGTGGGAAATTCAGTGTTTAAGTTTAAGTCATTTAAGGGCCTAAGAGCCATGTCATTTAAGAGCCTTAGTGCTATGCAATTTAAGATTTTTGCAATATATTGAGTTTGTTGTGAATGAGTTGGTTTGGGTGATGAGAAGAACTTGATGTGTGTGAGATGGTTGAATGAGGAAAAATAATGTGTTTGGGCATGATAAGATACTAGAGGAGCTATGGCGAAATTTGAGTAGAAAATAAGTGTTTAGGTGATGGTGGTGAATTAATATGACCTAGGATTTACTAGGAGTCACTACGAGGAATTTGAGTGGAAAGGAGTTAACTAAGGAGTTCTTGAGGTTTAGAATGACCTAGAGATGTCTAGGAGGAATTAGAGGGTTGGTGAGTGTATTAAACACACCAAAATCATGATATGAGGAATGTAAGACTTGTGCATAAGTTTTAAGGAGAAGGTGTATAATGCTTAAGATGATTTAGGTATGAACTTGGGAATATATCAATGAAAGTCTTGGGAAGCTTGCCTAAGTAGTGATGATGTTAGTAGAGGACTAATGAGGTTTAGTTTAGATTGTAATAAGTGGACTTAGGTGATGGAAGAGAAAGGTGAGGGAGAATGTATTCAAACGTCAAGGAAAATGACTAGGAATGTAAAAGAGCGTGTGATCATGAGGAAGGTGAGTAAGTGAATAAAAGAATGTATAAGTAAGCTCAAGAGTTTAGGAGTGATGAGTAACAAATGAAGGAAGAGAATTGTGCTTGGACATGCAAGATGACCTTGGAAGGTTTAACTAGCAAGATGGAGTGCAATGAGGTTAAGGAGGAGTTATATGGGTTGAAAAGAAACACTTTGGATAGTTGAAGTTTTAGATATTATATACATGTTGGAAAGAAAAGGGATTAACTAACAAGTGTTAGGAGTTTTTGCAAGAATTGAGTAAAAGTTTGAGAAGATCTTTGGAAGTTGTTTTAATGAGTTTGGTGGAGGTTATAAGGTGGGTTTAAAGTGCCAAGATGGTGTTGGACCTATTAGGACACTTGTGGAAGAGTTTGGAATTGAAAGAGCAATTTAAGAGAAAAATCTATAGTGGACCGACCCAGGGTCCGACCCAGTTTTGGATCGGTCGGGCCATGTTGAGCCAGCCGGAATGTCTCTGGACTGGACCGACCCAGAGGGTTTGGTCGGTCGGCTTAGCTTTGGGTCGGTCGGGCAAAAATTTAACGTAGGAAATGGGTTCTGTAATGGACCGACCCAGAGGGTTTGGGTCGGTCGGTCTAGCTCTGGGTCGGACGGATGGGTTTCAAAGACGGAAAAGTTTCTGTAATGGACCGACCCAGGGGTTGGGTCGGTCGGTGGGTCGGTCGACCCTTAAGACTTAAAAAAAAAATAAACCCTAAGAGAGTTTAGTGGTATTAATGGTACCCCATTAAGGGGGCAATAATGATTAGAGGTATAAAGACCTAAGGGATTAAGTTAAGAATAAACTTAAAAGTTTAAGATTAAGTTTGTAAGATTAAGTTGTAAGACTTAAGGGTTGTTAGGTGGGAATCATTAAGTAAGTTAAGTAAGTTGGATTAAGTTAAATGGTTAACAACCTAAAACTGAATGAATGTTTTAGGACTTAGGAATTTGGACTCCGGAAGAGAGTAAGCAACCGAACGACCAACGGTGAACGGTACAGTTCTTCTTGTGACCTGCTTGCTAACGAGGTGTCCCTCGGCTTGTGTGCTATTTGTTTTTGTGTGCTCACTAAACAAGATAAAGCATGCAACCGGAATATTATGATTATTGTATTGTTGTGTGATGTTTGAAAACTAACACAACATATCGTGAGAACCTACTAACCAACGTTTAGTAAGGAATTGAGTGAGACTAAGGAATGCTCCCTAATATGGGTTGATATAAACCGAAAGAGGTTAACCAACAAACATGGTCTTGAGACTATTACTAACTGGAACTTGAGTGAGGAAACCCGGGACCGATCTCCGGTCATGCATGCTAAGGAAAGGGGGTCGGTATCTATAGCAGATTCGACTTCCGATTAAGGACTAGTCCTTGGACTAGTAGCCTTGGGTCGGTTGGCCGGCTCGGCTACATTGGACATCCAGTCCAAGGTAGGTGGCTTTAAGATGGCGTGGGGGGATCAAGCCTACATCCCCAACAATTTAAGAATGTTGTTTATTGCCGGTAAGTGTCCTACTGCTGGCTAGGGTTAACCAAGCCCTACAAAAATAAATAACGAACTAAGGGTTAACCTGTTCCCAATGAGAGAACGGTTGGCATACATAAGGTAAGGTTACGATAAGTTGCAACCATTCCTTTTTAAAGGATGGTTTGTATTATTAAGGCTAAGATAAGCTACATCCACTCCTTATTAAAGGGTGGTTGTTTCTAAGATTAAGATAAGATTAAAATTGAGGTGAGATAAGGATGGACTAAGATTAAGAGGAAATATAACTTAAGGAGTTACACAATTAACTCTCTAATTGAGGGAACGCATTTAAGTCGTTCATTGTGTGTGAACTTTAATTGTTCATATTGGATTGTTGTTTACAGCATTTACTATTATGTTGTGCATCTAATCAACCTCCATGCTATCGACAATTAGTCGTCGTAGCCACGTTAGCTTGGGGGCCATGAGAGGATCGTACCAGCATTCGTGCTGACCCCCTTTGGGGGCTGTTTTTACTACACAGGTGAACATCAGGAGGTGGCCGTCGCGAGAGTAAGAAGGAGTACAAGTGTTAAGGGTTAAGTGTGGCCTACGAGTTGTGCATGTACACTCGTATGGCAATTGAGTTAGTAAGATGTATAGGATGTGAGAGGATTGTAAGAAGATTATGTATTTGGTTAAGGTTGTAATGCACTATTGTTCGGTATATTCTGTAGTCAGACCGTGGCAAGGTCCTGGAGTGTAAAGAATTCCGCTGTGACATGTATATATATATGCTGTTAAGTTGCGAGACCACATTTGGATTGAGTTGGGGTGTTACAGTTTAAAAGAAGGTTAGAAAGAAGTATTGGTTTGAAAGAAAATTTGATTTTTGAAAGAAAAGAGTTTGTAATAAATCTGAGTTTGAAAGAAAAATTTTCATGGTTTCACAACGTCTTCTTGCTTTAACCAAGTCTAGCTTCTTGCTGGCAAGTGCACCATGCTAACTGGCTATCGGTTCAACACATACCAGTTGTGGTATTGTCCTTTACTCGCACTGTCATCAGTGGCCTTGTTGGCCCTTACTTGATCTTATAGTCTTGACAATTAACCCTCTGGGCGACTTCTTACTGTATTCACATGATAATCATTAACTAGGGTGTTTCCCATTCTGGAGACCCCCTTTTCTTAGTATTGTTTCCTCTTCGTAGCCTGTTCCACGCATTTTTCGTGGTTACTGAGACTTGTCTCTTGTTTGGGTACAACGTTGTAGTTCTTTTGTCGGTTGGTATACCGTGGGTGTATCATTTAACAACTGTGGTCCCGTAGACACTCGTCTCGGGTTTCATTAATCCACTTCTTGCCTGTTGCACGGTCGGTGCGTTGCAAGCTGGTTGTTCTCGACTGCTCAGCATGTCGACCCAGATTGCCGGAAATTCTATTCTCTTATACACAAAATTCTTCATTCTTCGCTATTAATGCGGTTAACATTGTTCAGGTAGAAACCGTCTCCGGGATTCCCACTCTTCGGGATCTACCGTATGACTGGTTCTCCGTTCTCACAGAAGTACTTAATAACAGCCAGATCGGGTATTCCCGAGTATGAGAGGACTTTCATCTCTCTGGCGTTGTTTCCCAAGTTATAAACAGGGACTGTGGAGGGCGGGAAGGATATTGTAGGTTTCTAGTACACACTGGTAATACCTAACTAGCGTATTTCTCACGCTATCACTCAACCCTTACCCAAAGTACTAAAATCCTAACTCGGTACTTCCTAAGCTCGGTAATTCAGTCATCTGAGCGATACTTCGCTCTGATACCACTTTTTGTAACACCCATCCAACATCAACAACCTTAACAACAAACTGCAGCGGAAAACATACTTCATCACATTACTTAACTCGTTGGTGTTACACGCCGTTAACCACCCACGTGGCTACCAAGGCTATTACACATACATTGTATCGGTCTGATGGACTAGATTCCCGAGCGACTACACATTACTATCCCTTTCCATTAACAACAGAAACATAACCTAGCTTCCAACTGTACCGAGTATTCACAAACTAATGCCGATTACAATTTCGGTCTTACTACACCTACTGTACATATATAACTTTAATGATTACCCATGTACAAGCGACTACCCCGTCCTACTCTCGAACGGCTTCCAGCTCCTTGTACCTGAAATTGGAAAAAGAAGAGAAAATGGTGCCCCCCAGGGGCTCAGCACCGTTGCTGGTATGGTAATCCCGCAGCCCGCATGCTACCAGGCCACGCACAACTAATTGCCGTCTTAGCATGCGGTTGATTACATTAAATCATGCATGTACTCCCATAACACAAATACATTACAATCCACAACAGAGGTCACAACAAATATAGACAACACATCTACACCTAATAAATCACTCCTTGTGTTCTTTGACCCTAGAGTGTTTCTCCTCCAACGGAGCTATTTCCTTAATAGACGACACTTACCCATTAGTCGGGTTATCCTTAAACGCCTCTTATCATAAACTGGGATTCATATCCATGATCCACATACTCCACATTTTACAACATAATACATCACACCGCTATAAAAATTACGGCACAACAACAATACAACCACAACGGGTACGGTTCTCTTAAGGAACCGACCCCAAACAAAGTTAATTCACCCGTGAGCCTAGAGAATGATATTACCCTCATGTTAAGCTCGTTATACAACACTCATTACCATCCTAATAGTTGGACGAGTAACTTAAGTTAAGATGGATCGGATTTAGTGACCCGAACACACCACACAAACCATGTTCCCCCTAAACCGTTCATTAGTCAGAATAGCTAAGCTTTGGAGTAAGCTAATGGGAGATCGTAACCCGTGAGGGAAACAACCATAACAGAGAGGAGGGTAAGGCTAAAAAGGATACCCACTCCCAACAACGCGCGACCGGCCTAACCGGATTCCTCACCCCCGTTAGTACATATTTACTTGTAGATAAATAGTTAGAGCCCCACTGTGGAATCTATCACATCCATACACCATACAGTATTACAACTGGGTTAAACACACGAGGGAGGTCCTTACATTCACACACAAACATCACACAATTAACTCACGCATAGCCGTGGTTAGAACGTCCCATGGTTCGGGTCGTTAAATCCAAATACCGATCTCTCATGTGATCCTAGACTCAGTTAGCTAAGGTTTAACACTTTCGAGGTTTAATGGTATCGGAATTGAACACGTCACATAAATGAATTACTATAAACTCATTACATGTTTAATCTTACAACGTGGCAAACATATAGAAAAATACTTGGCATACAAGCCGGTGTAATCCGGTAGGACACAGGTTGCAAGAAAACCATACCTGTCACCGGAGTCCACTCTATCATGTCCACTTATGTTCCTCGAACAATTCTCGAACAACTGGTAACATTACATTTACTTTTATTAACATCGGGGTAACATGATTGTTTAAAGTCTAATGCTCATAACTTATCCCCGTTAACTAGTTAAATAACTTCACATTTTAACCTGTTTTACTTTTTCATTTTAATACAACTTTTCCCCCACTAAATTGTCATTATAACTCACTTAACATGTCCTTAACAATCTTATAACATCATTACTTAATAATCCCCATCATCCTATAACCTTAAACAATGTTTTTGGTCCGACCAACCTTACACAAGGTCGGTCCATTCCAGAACATATTACTGTCAAAAATTCTACCCCGACCGACCTTGCAAGTTCGGTCCCAAGTTCGGTGGATTCCAGGGACTCAATTCGTACCCAAAATACAAGCCTGACCGACCTTGCAAGTCCGGTCCCCAAGGTCGGTCCATTCCAGAAACTCTTTCCGGTAATGTAAGCTGAGCTCGACCGACCTTGTAGGTCCAGTCCCTAAGGTCGGTCGTCTCCAGACTTTTGTCTCTAAATTCCCATTTGACTCCAAACTTCACCTCATGTATCCAAGTATGTTCTAACCTCATGTGGGCACTTCAAACACACCTTAAGACTTCATTAAACTCCTTAAATCACTCATTAAAGATCTTCCTCAAGCATTACACTGTTCTTATAAATACTAACACTTGTAGTGTTTTTCCTTAGGTTTCTAAGTGGTGTTTTATACCTATGACAGTCACTATCCCAAAATGTTTCCTTACCACCATTACCACTACTCCAAGGGCATTATTTCACACTTACACCCCCCATACACAATCTCCTTTTATTTTCCACTAGCTTACACCTAGTCTTCATAAGGCATTATTTTTCCTTTGATCAACAAAACTTGCACAAGACTTAGCATTTCATACAACATAACTTTGGTGTGTTTACTACACCCATTGATCTCTAAGTCCTCCAAGACAATGCCCATGGCATCTTAACACCTAAAACATCATGATTCACTTTTTTTTTTCACCGTCTTAACACTTAACAATTTCCTAGTACCTTCTAGGTCATAAAATCTCATTAGAACACCTAAACTCCTTTATTTATGAACTAAATTTTGCCATAGCTTCTCTTGTATATTCTTACACCAAAACATATAGTTTTCACCATTAAACATCCAAGAACACTTAAATCCATCAAGACATTCTCATACACAAAACTTCACCAAATTTACACTACATTACAATATAGTGCGTAAACTTAAATTGCTTGGCACTTAGGCCCTTAAATAACATGGCTCTTAGGCCCTTAAATAACATGAACCTTAAACACTGAATTTCCCACATAATATATTGCCTTTGACCTGCAAATACACTCAATATCTCATATGCCTTTTAATAACTCCCTTAAGGACATTTACTAGGTCATTCACCATTGGCTCCTTAAGTAGTTTTAATAAACAACATAAGCTCATTTCTCCTAATGCATATAAACCACATTAGGTTAACACATTTACCTCTTTTCTTCAAGATTTTTACTTGAACACTCTTGTTCTTCCTTGTTTGGAAATCGGCAAGAGGACTTAGTTACTTGTCAATGTTCTAATCAATACAAGTAACACCAATGAGCATTCAAGCTTCATGCTTAAACTCATTTACAAACCCTAGGTTATATATATTGTCTTTACACATTAGGATAGTTGTTTTACCTTGGAATAAAAAGAGAGCTTGAATAAGTAACAAGAGAGGACTCCTCCTTGTCCTTTGAAGATTGAAATGGAGCTATGAAAGATCAAAAGAACACACCATCAAAGGGTGATTCTCGGTTACACATAAAAACAAGAGGAAACATTGATTTTCTTTGGTTTTCCTTACCTTGAAACAAAGGAGAATGACAAGGCATGAAAATATGAGCTCAAGCTCCTTCAATGGTGAATCTCCATGGCACCGAAATGAGGCTTTTGAAGATTTGAAAAGGTAGAAGTGTAGAGCTTGCTCCAACTAGAAAAATAGTGGTCTTGAAATTGAATTTGGACCATAGAGTCATGAGTTACAAGCAAAAGGAGTTGGAGATGGTGAGGTTTTGCCATAGCAAAACCGATGGAGTTGGGAGAATGAAGGTAGATGACGGTGGGTATGAGTGGGAAAGGAAGGAATGAAATGAGAGCTTGCTTTTACAAGATATTTACTTATAAAGTAAATAGTAAACTTTAGTTGTCATCTTTATTTACTTATCAAACTAGCAAGAGTGGTGACTCACCACAATAAAACCGGCCCCCATCATCTACTTAGGGTAGTTTGGTCTTTGTTGACCAATTAACTTACATATATTGACTTATGTCATAAACTAGCATATTTTGGTTACTATTCACAAACTAAGGCACATATTTGTGAAATTTTTTATTTCCCATTGATTTAGACTTCCAAATGTGATACTAAGTAGTACACATGTTAATTAAAGAGTAATGATGGACATTTAGCCATTCAAAACTCATTTACAAGACAATTTTTCAAAAATGTGCTTTAAGACTCCTTAAAGCACATTTTGTATTTCAACTTGTTTTCAAGCTTGGTTTTCTGTAGTAATTGATTTTATATGTTAATAACATATAATTAAGGTATAGATATGACCTTTAGGTCTTATACAAATTCATCCCAAGCTTAGAGCACATTTTTGCCCATATTGACTTTAAGGTATATATTTGTGTTTAATTTGGTTTAATTGTCTACCAAGGTTTCCTAAGGACTTAATTAGCCTTATTAAATCATAATTGAATATTATTTAGTCTTGGTAGGTTCTTTGGGTCCTAACCAAGTTCACTCCAAGCTTAGAGCATATTTTTGCTCAAGTTGTGTCTTAGTGCTTTATTGCGTTTTACTATGGTTTAAATTGTTCACTGTTGTTTCTAAGGCACTTTTTAGCCTTTCAATACCATAGTTTAATGTCTAAACAACATATCAAGGTTTGGGGTATTTCAATCTACCCCCCTTAAAAGAACTTCGTCCTCGAAGTTCACATTTCCCACACATCATTAGACTAGAATACAGGAATGACTTGGAAATAAACTTCCATAACCAAACATACGTTACATCACAACCTCGGACTTAACGGTCCAGGTACATATACACATCCATACATAACATAACATACTCACATTATAACCTCGGACTCAATGGTTCGGGTATCTTAACAACATTTGCACATACATAACAACCCTTAGACTCTTGGGTTTGGGTAACATAACAACATTTAGACCCATAGGTCTTGATAACATAACAGCCTTTAGACACATAGGTCTATGTAACACAACAACATTTAGACTCATAGGTCTTGATAACATACACTTTTGGAACTCAAGGTCAAAATAATATTTATTTCACATACCACACAGACATGTCATAGCATGTATAATCAATCAAAAATATCTTTGATATACAGTATGATCCCGCAGAACCCGGTCGCGATGGACACCTTCCGTCCCCGTTCCTTTGGGAGATCAAAACAATCACTTAAATTTAAAATTTTTCCTTGTGAGGCTAAGTAAGAGAACTTAAATTATGTAAAGTATCTATCGACATTTTATAAATGCCAATTCAAAATCCTTTTGAAAACACGTACAACTCCAAGTCCAACTTAAGCTCATTGCTTTTTTTTCCTTGCGTGGTTATTTGTGACCACTTATAGGGAGGTTCAAGAATCATCCAACCCTGATGTGATCAGCATCAGTGTCGAACTATCCTTCCACCCCAATTTGTGTTCGGCTTCCCTTGATCACATGTAAATCAAGTTCCACTTCCCACTTCATTTTCAAGCATCAAGTAATACACTCATTTCCAATTTTCTATTTTTTTAGTCTTTCTAGTCATAATCATTACATCTTCAAAGGATAGAACTCCGTCTACCAGTTATCTCCATTCACTTTAATCCGGTTACCTAGGGAATCTTATTCTCACTAGGTTCTATGTCGGTTTCATACCCTTTTCATGAATCACTATATTGTATACATACACATATATTTTATCAAAATACAACACACAGTTTCACATTTATACACTGTTGGGGTTTTTGTTCCCCGGGAGTTTCTACTCCCCACACTTGTATTACACACAACTGTTAACAATAAACACACTTATCACAATGGTATTCGCATCTTCTGTGCGCAATTACCACAATTAAACCATGAATGAATGCGTATGTTTACGTAACACACACACCAATCATCAAACAAATTTTTTGCTATGCACAACATAGGTCACGTACACTTGTACGGTAATACACACTAAGTGGTTTTGCGCTCTACCCCCTTAAAATGGATTACGCCCACGTAATCAATCACTGAATATTGACTTAAAATGTTCTGCCGTTGTGAAGTGCTTTAACTTCCACGCGGTCTGTTATACAATATGTTCTAGTTGGAGGATCTTAACCATATTCGCGGTTTAGTCCTTAAACCAAGAATTCTCATTGGAGTTTGCTTTAACTCTTAACTGGTTTCGGTTCTGGCCTGTGAGGCTTCTAGGCATTAATAATTAGTCATTCACTCCTGTTCACTATGCACATTCAACACTTGAATCGCTGGCTCACTAGTTTCTGCCGCGCAACTCTGATAACTGTAGATCTTAGTTTGCCCCATTGTTATTCTTACTGTATTGTACATCCCCAATTATCACCTTCATCTTGGTAATAACGGTTTCTCAACCGATACGTGGTATTTCTGACCGTGAGCAAATTCGGTGAGTTTCAAAACTTTCCATCCACTTCTCTAATAATTTACTGTGTAAACTGTTATGTCTTTCACAATGATTGACTTGTTTCCTTCCGACTTACTGTCGGTTGAGATTGAGCTACCACCTAATGTATAGTGCTCTCTCTGTTATTTCCCACACTTGAGGTATATTCCATACCGATATTGGTATTTAGTGCTACTGTAGTCACTTGTTCTTAATCATGCCTCCACATTTGGTCCTGTACAAGTACTCTTTCATTGGTACGTCTTTGCATTTCCTATGCATCAATCACTATGGCGTTATAAGCCGCTTTCTGTTTCCACCACAATTAACATTTCCAGAATCCTATCCATCGCACTCGATCATTACTGTTCAAATGCAATACCAAAACACTCAGTCATACAGAGTGTAGAGGCGTAAACTCTTGACAAGAAATCTCTTATTAGCAATGGGATTCACATTGTGTTTCACTGAGATTCTTATCTCGTAATACTGGCTACTGGCTTACTGCCCAGTTTATTTGCTATACTTATCGTTGTATCTCCACTGGGTCTAACTCATAACTCTGCTTATTTGCCATACTATCATTTAACAATACTTATACAACGGTCACTTTCTGCGCACCGTGTTCTTTCTTCTTGCACAACACTAACTTACATGGTATTCACTGTCATAATAGTTTTCACACATATACTTACATCGTCCGTTTGGATGACTACAGAATGCTCCTTGAGCGTTGCTCACTCGAGTTACAAGCCGGCGTTATTCAGCCCGCAATAATAACATAGTCAATCCTTAACATATTTTTTGAACTCGGTTCACATTACTACCGCTTGCACGGTTTACAATATCGAAAGGTATCCCCACTCTTAAAGCAGTGGTTCGTTCCCCGCTCTATTTACTTGTATAACATAAAGTCCTGCAATCGATCAAACTTACATAACACATTTTGCTTGTGGCTTATAAGCCTTATTGCCTCGAGCTCTGCTCATTGTAGGCCGTCTACACACATGTACTTCTCTATACAACATCACATGGTTAGAGGTTGTATTGGGCTCCATGACAGGGTCGTTGCATCATGTTTCCTTTCATGGGATGCCCCTTAGGATTGTCAGTCCGTCTCCTGACAACTTATGTCTAAACTGGGTGTTAGTTTCAACCCTTGTGTTTTTGTCACGTTATTTCGTTCAACTATCGTTGATGCGAACACCCTTCAAGGATTGCTCCTGGGTGTTGCTAAGTTATGCCATTACATCTGGTTCGCACTTATTGGTATATTTAGTTAGCCACGCCGTTTGCATTCTTAACTGGCTTATTATCCTCTTATGTGAAGATCAACATTTCCTGGTAGTGTAGGTACTCATTCTGGGAGTTTCATCCCGTTCATTGCACTTTAATGTGTCCACATTAGGCATCTGCTTGCCATGCACAGGCTGGGTCACCGTTCCAGCTATCATGTTTATCCCTTAAGATTCTTAAGACATATGTGATGTCTTTACATAACAGTCAGTGCACTTCGCACTTCTTGACTCTTAAACATTTTCTTGAAATGAATTCACTAATTTCTTAGTCTCGTTAACTTAACTGAGTTCCTTTACTTTAACCATTCTTGGTAATCCTTAGCTCTTGATTGACTTATACTGTTGACCGTAGTATGGAGTCGACTACTTCCCGTGTTCCAGACTCTACTCGCATATATGTGTGGGGTACCATGCTGATACATTGCTATTTACCCGACTAACCCATAAGTAGGTCTGTCAGGCCCACAAGCTCCTATCGGAGTGCGGTCGTCCCACATTACAGTTGGTACACTCGTAGTGTCCGTCACACGCCTAGGTGAAGTATTCTGTTGCTAACTCCCTTATATTGTCCTATGACAACATGCATTCCATGCTTCCCGAACTTAATCGAGGGAAAGTTTATCCACTGTTGTATCTTTTTCAACTACCCTTGGGTTTACTGGTTTGGTTTAAAAGAAGGTTAGAAAGAAGTATTGGTTTGAAAGAAAATTTGATTTTTGAAAGAAAAGAGTTTGTAATAAATCTGAGTTTGAAAGAAAAATTTTCATGGTTTCACAACGTCTTCTTGATTTAACCAAGTCTAGCTTCTTGCTGACTGATGTACTTCTAATTACAGAGGTTAGGCTATCAAGCCCTTCCATGGTCATGATGATCTCACTTAACTTCATGGTACTTTACTAAGTACTTCGTATTTGTTAAACTTCTCGAACAGCCCTGTTATAGCAGCACTTGCCATGGCAAGTGCGCCATGCTAACTGGCTATCGGTTCAACACATACCAGTTGTGGTATTGTCCTTTACCCGCACTGTCATCAGTGGCCTTGTTGGCCCTTACTTGATCTTACAGTCTTGACAATTAACCCTCTGGGCGACTTCTCACTGTATTCACATGATAATCATTAACTAGGGTGTTTCCCATTATGGAGACCCCCTTTTCTTAGTATTGTTTCCTCTTCGTAGCCCGTTCCACGCATTTGTCGTGCTTACTGAGACTTGTCTCTTGTTTGGGGATAACGTTGTTGTTCATTTGTCGGTTGGTATACCGTGGGTGTATCATTTAACAACTGTGGTCCCGTACACACTCGTCTCGGGTTTCATTAATCCACTTCTTGCCTGTTGCACGGTCGGTGCGTTGCAAGCTGGTTGTTCTTGACTGCTCAGCATGTCGACCCAGATTGCCGGAAATTCTATTCTCTTATACATAAAATTCTTCATTCTTCGCTATTAATGCGGTTAACATTGTTCAGGTAGAAACCGTCTCCGGGATTCCCACTCTTCGGGATCTACCGTATGACTGGTTCTCCGTTCTCACAGAAGTACTTAATAATAGCCAGATCGGGTATTCCCGAGTATGAGAGGACTTTCATCTCTCTGGCGTTGTTTCCCAAGTTATAAACAGGGACTGTGGAGGGCGGGAAGGATATTGTAGGTTTCCAGTACACACTGGTAATACCTAACTAGCGTATCTCTCACGCTATCACTCAACCCTTACCCAAAGTACTAAAATATTAACTCGGTACTTCCTAAGCTCGGTAATTCAGTCATCAGAGTGATACTTCGCTCTGATACCACTTTTTGTAACACCCCATCCAACATCAACACACTTAACAACAAACTGCAGCGGAAAACATACTTCATCACATTACTTAACTCGTTGGTGTTACACGCCGATAACCACCCACGTGGTTAACAAGGCTATTACACATACATTGTATCGGTCTGATGGACTAGATTCCCGAGCAACTACACATTACTATCCATTTCCATTAACAACAGAAACATACACATAGCTTCCAACTGTACCGAGTATTCACAAACTAATGCCGATTACAATTTCGGTCTTACTACACCTACTGTACATATATAACTTTAATGATTACCCATGTACAAGCGACTACCCCGTCCTACTCTCGAACGGCTTCCAGCTCCTTGTACCTGAAATTGGAAAAAGAAGAGAAAAGGGTGGCCCCCCAGGGGCTCAACACCTTTGCTGGTATGGTAATCCCGCAGCCCGCATGCTACCAGGCCACGCACAACTAATTGTCGTCTTAGCATGCGGTTGATTACATTTAAATCATGCATGTACTCCCATAACACAAAATACATTACAATCCACAACAGAAGTCACAACAAATATAGACAACACATCTACACCTAATAAATCACTCCTTGTGTTCTTTGACCCTAGAGTGTTTCTCCTCCAACGGAGCTATTTCCTTAATAGACGACACTTACCCATTAGTCGGGTTATCCTTAAACGCCTCTTATCATAAACTGGGATTCATATCCATGATCCACATACTCCACATTTTCAAACATAATACATCACACCGCTATAAAAATTACGGCACAACAACAATACAAACCACAACGGGTACGGTTCTCTTAAGGAACCGACCCCAAACAAAGTTAATTCACCCGTGAGCCTAGAGAATGATATTACCCTCATGTTAAGCTCGTTATACAACACTCATTACCGTCCTAATAGTCGGACGAGTAACTTAAGTTAAGATGGATCGGATTTAGTGACCCGAACACACCACACAAACACATGTTCCCCCTAAACCGTTCATAAGTCAGAATAGCTAAGCTTTGGAGTAAGCTAATGGGAGATCGTAACCCGTGAGGGAAACAACCATAACAGAGAGGAGGGTAAGGCTAAAAAGGATACCCACTCCCAACAACGCGCGACCGGCCTAACCGGATTCCTCACCCCCGTTAGTACATATTTACTTGTAGATAAATAGTTAGAGCCCCACTGTGGAATCTATCACATCCATACACCATACAGTATTACAACTGGGTTAAACACACGAGGGAGGTCCTTACATTCACACACAAACATCACACAATTAACTCACGCATAGCCGTGGTTAGAACGTCCCATGGTTCGGGTCGTTAAATCCGAATACCGATCTCTCATGTGATCCTAGACTCAGTTAGCTAAGGTTTAACACTTTCGAGGTTTAATGGTTTCAGAATTGAACACGTCACATAAATGAATTACTATAAACTCATTACATGTTTAATCTTACTACGTGGCAAACATACAGAAAAACACTTGGCATACAAGCCGGTGTAATCCGGTAGGACACAGGTTGCAAGAAAACCATACCTGTCACCGGAGTCCACTCTATCATGTCCACTTATGTTCCTCGAACAATTCTCGAACAACTGGTAACATTACATTTACTTTTATTAACATCGGGGTAACATGATTGTTTAAAGTGTAATGCTCATAACTTATCCCCGTTAACTAGTTAAATAACTTCACATTTTAACTTGTTTTACTTTTTCATTTTAATACAACTTTTCCCCCACTAAATTGTCATTATAACTCACTTAACATGTCCTTAACAATCTTATAACATCATACTTAATAATCCCCATCATCCTATAACCTTAAACAATGTTTTTGGTCCGACCGACCTTACCGACCGACCTTACACAAGGTCGGTCCATTCCAGAACATATTACCGTCAAAAATTCTACCCCGACCGACCTTGCAAGTTCGGTCCCAAGTTCGGTGGATTCCAGGTACTCAATTCGTACCCAAAATACAAGCCTGACCGACCTTGCAAGTCCGGTCCCCAAGGTCGCTCCATTCCAGAACCTCTTTCCGGTAATGTAAACTGAGCTCGACTAACCTTGCAGGTCCGGTCCCTAAGGTCGGTCGGCTCCAGACTTTTGTTTCTAAATTCCCATTTGACTCCAAACTTCACCTCATGTATCCTAGTATGTTCTAACCTCATGTGTGCACTTTAAACACACCTTAAGACTTCATTAAACTTCTTAAATCACCCATTAAAGATCTTCCTCAAGCATTACACAGTTCTTATAAATACTAACACTTGTAGTGTTTTTCCTTAGGTTTCTAAGTGGTGTTTTATACCTATGACAATCACTATCCCAAAATGTTTCCTTACCACCATTACCACTACTCCAAGGGCATTATTTCACACTTACACCCCCCATACACAATCTCCTTTTATTTTCCACTAGTTTACACCTAGTCTTCACAAGGCATTATTTTTCCTTTGATCAACAAAACTTGCACAAGACTTAGCATTTCATACAACATAACTTTGGTGTGTTTACAACACCCATTGATCTCTAAGTCCTCCAAGACAATGCCCATGGCATCTTAACACCTAAAACATCATGATTCACTTTTTTTTCACCGTCTTAACACTTAACAATTTCCTAGTACCTTCTAGGTCATAAAATCTCATTAGAACACCTAAAGTCCTTTGTTTATCAACTAAATTTTGCCATATCTTCTCTTGTATATTCTTACACCAAAACACATAGTTTTCACCATTAAACATCCAAGAACACTTAAATCCATCAAGACATTCTCATACACAAAACTTCACCAAATTTACACTACATTACAATATAGTGCGTAAACTTAAATTGCTTGGCACTTAGGCCCTTAAATAACATGGCTCTTAGGCCCTTAAATAACATGAACCTTAAACACTGAATTTCCCACATAATATATTGCCTTTGACCTGCAAATACACTCAATATCTCATATGCCTTTTAATAACTCCCTTAAGGACATTTACTAGGTCATTCACCATTGGCTCCTTAAGTAGTTTTAATAAACAACATAAGCTCATTTCTCCTAATGCATATAAACCACATTAGGTTAACACATTTACCTCTTTTCTTCAAGATTTTTACTTGAACACTCTTGTTCTTCCTTGTTTGGAAATCGGCAAGAGGACTTAGTTACTTGTCAATGTTCTAATCAATATACAAGTAACACCAATGAGCATTCAAGCTTCATGCTTAAACTCATTTACAAACCCTAGGTTATATATATTGTCTTTACACATTAGGATAGTTGTTTTACCTTGGAATAAAAAGAGAGCTTGAATAAGTAACAAGAGAGGACTCCTCCTTGTCCTTTGAAGATTGAAATGGAGCTATGAAAGATCAAAAGAACATACCATCAAAGGGTGATTCTCGGTTACACATAAAAACAAGAGGAAACATTGATTTTCTTTGGTTTTCCTTACCTTGAAACAAAGGAGAATGACAAGACATGAAAATATGAGCTCAAGCTCCTTCAATGGTGAATCTCCATGGCACCGAAATGAGGCTTTTGAAGATTTGAAAAGGTAGAAGTGTAGAGCTTGCTCCAACTAGAAAAATGGTGGTCTTGAAATTGAATTTGGACCATAGAGTCATGAGTTACAAGCAAAAGGAGTTGGAGATGGTGAGGTTTTGCCGTAGCAAAACCGATGGAGTTGGGAGAATGAAGGTAGATGACGGTGGGTATGAGTGGGAAAGGAAGGAATGAAATGAGAGCTTGCTTTTACAAGATATTTACTTATAAAGTAAATAGTAAACTTTAGTTGTCATCTTTATTTACTTATCAAACTAGCAAGAGTGGTGACTCACCACAATAAAACCGGTCCCCATCATCTACTTAGGGGTAGTTTGGTCTTTGTTGACCAATTAACTTACATATATTGACTTATGTCATAAACTAGCATATTTTGGTTACTATTCACAAACTAAGGCACTTATTTGTGAAAATTTTGATTTCCCATTGATTTAGACTTCCAAATGTGATACTAAGTAGTACACATGTTAATTAAAGAGTAATGATGGACATTTAGCCATTCAAAACTCATTTACAAGACAATTTTTCAAAAATGTGCTTTAAGACTCCTTAAAGCACATTTTGTATTTCAACTAGTTTTCAAGCTTGGTTTTCTGTAGTAATTGATTTTATATGTTAATTAACATATAATTAAGGTATAGATATGACCTTTAGGTCTTATACAAATACATCCCAAGCTTAGAGCACATTTTTGCCCATATTGACTTTAAGGTATTTATTTGTGTTTAATTTGGTTTAATTGTCTACCAAGGTTTCCTAAGGACATAATTAGCCTTATTAAATCATAATTGAATATTATTTAGTCTTGATAGGTTCTTTGGGTCCTAACCAAGTTCATTCCAAGCTTAGAGCATATTTTTGCTCAAGCTGTGTCTTAGTGCTTTATGGCATTTTACTATGGTTTAAATTGTTCACTGTTGTTTCTAAAACAGTTTTTAGCCTTTAAATACCATAGTTTAATGTCTAAACAACATATCAAGGTTTGGGGTATTTCATATTTATCCAGGGCCGTAAGGTCAGCTGGTAACGGTTCCATTGGAACCCAGGGGACTATCGTCCATTAATAAGTTATTAAGGGTTGTCTTGACATGACGCCTGAGGTGGAAATTAATTGGAAAAGGTTAAGTGTTTGGTTTAAAGGATAAGGGCCAAGTGGCCAACTAATAAGTACAATTTAATACGCGTATCTTGTTGGTTATTACTAAGGATTATTGATGTGTGATTACTGGTTATTATTAAGGATTACTGATGAGTGATTATGGTTATTGTTATGGATTATTGATGTGTGGTTATTGGTGTTGTGTACTATTGTACATTGATGTTTACAGGTGAATTGTTATGTGAGTGTTTAATGTTTACAGTTATTACTGTTATTATTGTAAACCGGCATTTCATGTAAAGAATCTAATATCAAGATGGCTAAAACGACTTAAGGAATCTAGATGATTTAAGACTACATTTAGCATACCAGCATTTCGATTGATGAGCCCTTCAATGGGCTAAACATTCCAGGTTATTGAAGAAGACTCAAGCCGGAGTGCGGGACACGGGGGTAGCTGATGTGTTTTCAACAAACACCTTTGGTTTTATTTTGTATTGTATTAAGGAGGTTGTTGTTTTCAGTTAGTTGCTCATTTAGTTGGATTTGGTTTGTAATAATTAGAGTGCTCAGTATCTGTTCATCACAGCGTGAGGAGTTGTATTGTTGGAAAGAGTAAGGATGCCTTGTTACTCACAAGGGTGAGTAACGGCGTGTAACACCTAGGTAGATAGTTCTATTTTCCGCTGCGAATTGTTATTTATTTTGCTACGACTTGCGACGTTATTACAGGTTTAGGATTAGGGGTGTTACAGTAACGTGTATGTGCCACACATGCAACTCTACATTACCAGTGGATTAAATTCTTACGTATTATTATACCGAGAACTTGTACTCAAGTTTCTCACTAACTTCCTTTATAAACAACGTCATTGTCCTTAAGCGTGACAACTGACAATATAGAACAGTGTGCTTGTTTAATGTCCTTGTGTGACGTCTAACATATTCAATGCTACGAGAAGCGAGGAGCCCAGATATTTCTGGCCATGCATGCAATTATAGAGGCTATACCTGTCGCAGGTCGTCCTCAATACAGTATACGTCATGATGGTGGTTTTGGGTGTAGACTTTGTCCACTCGCCGGGTTAGTACCGAAATTCTTGAGGTTGGGAGGAAGGCTACGTTTCTCCTGTTGGGCTAAATACCCATAATATCTTGTGGTGGGAGAATACTACATTCTCCTGTTGGGCTAAATACCCATATACTTATAATAAGAGGCATCTACACTAATCTCGGTGGGACTGAATCTTTTTAGTACTGGAGTTGACTACGTTCTCTCCTGCGGGATTTATTACCCGACCTTTAACGCGAGAGTCTTATCTCGTCTGAAGGGTTTATCATACCCGTTCCAAAATTAAATTACTAACTTGACCTCTGTTGTCCTGTTTCTCATTGTGATGTTATTGACCTTGTATGGCTACTTGTGTGAATTAAATATGATGCATGTTTACAGTGTTTGATAAAAATGAACCGCATGCTTACGACAAAGTAGTCGTGCGTGGCCCGCTAGCTTATGGGCTGCACGAGTTCATAGCAGCATTATTTGCTGAGTCATTTCGATGGCTACGTTTTTCAGGTACCTGAAGAAAGAAGAGATTACCCGACCGAGTGTAGGTGGGGTTGAATTAAGACATGGGATTATTACTATCTGTATCATTTTACAGTATTGTACATTTACTATTGGTTTTCGTTATGTTAAGCGGTTTGTATTCAGCGCTCAGACTGTATCGTTTGTAAGTTGTTTTAAGTTAGCCTTGTTAGTCACATAGGGACTAACGGCGTTGTAGCACCACCCGTTGTTATGTATATATTCCGCTGCATTTCCAGTATCTTTGGGAGCTATCATCGTACAGGTTGTGGAGTTTTGGGTTGGGGTGTTACAAAAAGTGGTATCAGAGCGGAGTTACGCTCTGAGAACTGAATACAACCGAATTAGCCTTGGGATACAGGGTGTGTGATAGAACAGTGAGGAGTAGTAAGTTAGTTTTTACTTGGTCCGCTGAAGGGCATTAACAACTGTCCAAACGTACAGTTACTACAAACTACGACCTGCCTAAATAACGAGCAGATGTCGTGAAAAGGAATACACTAATTAACATAAGTACTTAAGACTACCTGAATTGTGAAAGGGTTTATTGAGAACCGTACGACGCCAACCGTCGTTCACACGGAAGTTGACGACAAATGACAGTGACGCCATACCAATGACAACAGGAAAGGCTGACAATACCGCCAAGTATACAATGAGAATGAGTAAATTTGTGTCGCAATAAACATACACTGCATGGAAATCCGACCTGCATGGCGCACTTGCTACAACAAGTGATGCTTCAGTAAACCAAATAAAGGTGGAAACCATAAAGACCCACAAGCAGTGGCTAACTACAAGGACATCAGATCGTACCTTCCAAGACGGCGATAAAATAATACCCAGAGTCAAGTAAGGACAGCATACCCTAATAATGCTTGAAGAATGAATGCATGAGTTAAGGCAACAGAAAGGCGAATGAAGACCTCCTTAGAGAGCAAACACTGAATTTTATGGGATACCCATGCACTGAGCTTACCGCCCAATGCGGGACTGGAAAATCTTACAACCCCTTATTAACTTCACGAGAAAATCGTGCAAATCTTGAAATATGACAATCGGGATAGTCCTACAAAAATAACCAATGATAATGTCAAGAAAAACAGAATCTCGCTATATCTAATGAATACATCCATCATGGTTAAGCACAGGTTTTAAATACCTGAGCAAATACCAGGGGTCTCAACTAGTATCAATATAGTGACAACTCCTAATTAATAAAGAGAAGAGAACAAACTATGAATCTATATATTCTGAAGTCAGGAAACTACCAAATTAACAATACCAAATGATATATATACATATAATTTGGAGGTTGTAAACCTAAAACTTTTGAGGAGTATTGATATATTTCAGAGGGTTAAGTATCAGAAAATATACCTACCCTATTATGAGGCACAAGTCCTACACTATCCTTATGGATCTATACGAGCATATGTCTTCAGTGACAGCTCAATTCGTGAATGCAAGTAAAGAGCGCATGAAATCAAATAAAGTCAACTCTCAATGTAACATAAATTTTAATACGAGCATGGTAATGCATAACTCCTTTTTGACACTGACAATGAGGTGGTGAAGGTCATATTAAGAGTTTGAATTCTTATATACACTAAAAGTGAGTGAAAGTTAAACTTAAAAGTAGGAAAACATACCCCTTGGCTTGTAACAAGTGTTTTACACGTGAACTTTCCTAATGTTATATACCAATCTCTATGATTTTAAATCCTCATTTAATACACCAAATCGACCTATTTTTGGAAGCCTTTGGGTTTGTGAATTAATCACATTTTTTAAGAGGTTGAACATATGATTCACCTGATTCATGGAGTTTAAATGGAGTAAGAAAAAGCCAAGATTTAAGGCGGAGGGAATAATACTTTATGAAATCTTAATTGTAGATCGAGTTATAAAAACTTTTCCTTGGAGTCTTATCCCAAATTTAGTAACAACTATGGCTTTCCTATTCCAAATAATGATAACCAAATTGTAGGTAATAATCAGGCCCTGATAAGTTAAAAGCTAGATAAGCCTTTTAAAGAGAAAATGTTCTAAGGTATCCAAGTCCATAACTGAATTCATAGCTTGTATTATGGGTTTAAGGGTTAAAACGATTAATGAAAATAATTATTAGGTAGTAAGTGTCTAGATGTTTTAATAAGAATTTATCTTTTGTGCCAAGAGGAAAAACTGGCTCCCCCGCTTGATGATTTGACCAAAGGAACTTAGTTTCAGGGATTAAGGAACGCACTAATTTCAATTATAGGTTATAACAGATAATGGATTAGTTGTGCAACAGTCAAGGGAAAATGTAGTACTCACCACGTCACAAAGTCTCGATAAGATAAAATTTGGAAATTGACAATTATGTGGTTTTTTGATATTTGACGTGAGAGGTCGAACTTGATCCTGGTCAGATCAAGGGAAAACCAAACACAAAATGGTGTGGAAGGATAGTTCAACACTGACGCTGACCCGTCAGGTTGGATGATTCTTGAGACTCTCTACAAGTGGTCACAAATATTTCTGTGATAAATAAGTATTTATTCTTAATCCTAACATAAAATTAGACTATAAGGAGTATATAGGATGTGGAAGATGTAAATTAAGAGTTAAATTGTCCAGGTTATCCTGTAGAGATTAAATGGCTAAAACAACTCCGCGTATGTCGGAAAAATAGTCGACTGTGAGGGAAATACTAACTGTTAATATACCATGAGCCATGTTAATAAGTTACATATGAGATCAAGAGACATTTACCTATAATGAGAGTATTCTCAAGTCACCTTCTAGGTTATGGCCATATTGCCATCTGAAGGAAAGATTGACTTCAAGTCTTTCTTGATGAATTCAAACCCAGTATATTAAATGGGAACCTACCTGTAAGCATGGTAGAATATAAAGAGTAGAAACATTATACTAATACTCACATGAGTTGATTCATAAACAGCAAGAACACGTCGGATTGCGAGAAAACTGTACCTTGTTAGACACTTAGCGGGAACCCTACTGTGGTATACCTGATGAACAGACGATAGAAATCGTGTATGCACTACCGTCAATTGGTGAATTAATGAAAACAGAAATCTTTCAATATTATGTACCAGACGCACGGCTCGACCTTAGCTCATACTCTACATTGAAAATGAAAACCGAATATGGTGACAGTAAACTCAAATACCAGAATCTCAAGATGATGACCTGAAGATCAAAGAGTTGAATTTAAGTATGCCCCAATATTTATACAAGACCCAAACCCGACGACTGCAAACTGTAAGAGGCGATGAATAAAAGACAAATTTAAGACCAACAAGAATACTGCAACCTTACAGCTACAACAACTGAACCACAGTACGCACCAGCAACATCGACAGAGATGATGAACCCCACTATTAGGACGCTACGTCGTGAACCACTATCAAAGGAGAATACATAGGTAAACCTATCGGGTAAGGACCCATGGAAAGAAGATTGCTTTAACTACGTGCGAGAGCTTATGGACTTGACAAGAAATAATCCTAAATTGGACAGGTAAGTAGTTATATATCAAGAAGGTACCCCACATGCAAAGGCAACTAGCGTGGAGAACACGGGAAAGAATCAACACTGTGGCAAGAGCAAGACGCCCACCTCAGTATAATGATGAGAAGAATCCTAGGGGACTCATCGTCATAAGAAACTATCAGAAATAAGCATACATGCACAAACAATCAAGTGAAACTTGAAAAGAACTCAATGATGAAGAATCAAAATCAAGGGCGAACTATATTACAGTATATGCCACGTATAGAAAAACCTCAGAGTATATTTACCCGAAGAGGATACTGGAAGATGCATGTCATACACACGAGCATCACATGCAGGGCAAACCTTACAATATTATGGGCAGCCCGACGTACAGTAATAGAATATACAATGAAGAATACCAAGCAATGCTGCAACTAAGAATTACTTAGAAACAAGATAATCTGGAGCAGTGGCATAACGCGGCATACCAATGCATACATGAACTAGAATGTCTCACGGTGTAAGGGACAAGTGCATCATGCACTAAGTAATAACCGTAGATATATAGAGACAAAAAGTCAATCAGAAAAGACAAGGAAGAAACTGGAAGTGTGTTACACACGTTTATGAACCAGAATCCATAGGCCTTATGGTTGACCCGACAGTTTAAACAAACCATGAGATAATATCGGCGACGAACAAAATGGTAGATCACCTTCACCCATACATATGAGATTCAAATATAAAAGCATACTAATGCACTATAGAACATGTCAGAGAATGCATAGACTCTTGGGGGCCATACCCCGTGAACAGACAGAAGTCCAGACAAGATCAACAACGACAACCAAATGAAGGTAATGATGAACACAACTCATCAACCCTATATAGTACATTAATGAACTCAAACATACCACCTATGAAGCGCATTTAAGACTATTCCAGAATGATTGGACATTACCTAATCAGAGTCGCGCAACGGAAGCGGGTGGTCCCATCAGTTAGAATTATCTTCTGAGCTCAAGGGGAATACACAATGTATTTCACGTATCTTAACCAAAAATATGTGCCCTACCCACCTAAAGTCTTACAGCCTGAGAGGCTATCCTTAAAACTAATCATAAGTTAAAAATGAGAGTGAAGAATCCTTCACTATTTACCAACTAGTTATACTAGTCTAGGTACGTGGGCGTACCCCTCTTTTAAGGGGGGAGAGCCTATTGCGTTTTTATCATAGACATACACTTTTGTTGCACTGTGATCTGTATGTTTACATGTGTGACTCTGTGATTACTCTGTGATTCTATGAACTTTACTTACTGACATGTACTACGTTACACTATATTGAAGTTACTTTGGTACTACGAGATTATGTGTACTACGTTACACTATATTGGAATTACTCAGTAATTGCGTGTTTGTACTGTACTACACTACTATGAATGAATTATGTGCACTACGTTGCACTACATTGAAGTTATTATTGGTGATGACCTTTCATGATCATTACACTGTATATTAAGTTTGATATATACTACAAACTAAAAGTAGTGGAACGTGGGACTTGATCTCCAAAATAGATTGTGTTGTGAATACTTAGTGGAACTTGATTCCCCACAACCATTTAAATTTAGAAATGAGACTTCGGGGCTAAGTTCTTTTAAGGGGGTAGATTGAAATACCCCAAATCTAATTAATACCTTATAACTGTCAAATAATGAAGAATTGATCAACGAATAAATCATTTTAGGTATGCATGCTCATTTATGCATGCAAACGTTTACGTAAATAATATTACACGTGCGCCTGCAAACTCATGCACCCAAATGTAACGTAAAAATAGTCGTTTACCATAAACACTAACGGGCGTAAATTATTAACGTCTTAACACCCTCGTACAAAACGCTCATGTACATTTATTAACAAGGACTAAAATCCTTACATAATGAGCTCGATAAAGAGAGCGACAATAAGGAAAGATCAGTATGAACGTTTATACCACTCCTAAAATGACAATGTTCGATCCACGAACGCTAATATAATGTCATCTTCACGTACGCATATAAACGCTTACGTACGAACATTAAAGGGAATTAAACCCCTTACAAAACAAGCTCAATAAGAGAGCGCTATCCAGGAAAAATCTATACGGGTGTTTATACGACCCGGTACACCATAACGTTCATTGTAAAACGCGAAAAATACTAACGAGCAACGTAAATATTTTACGATTGCCTAAGAATTCATAAATGCTAAAATAAATTGATATACACATTTAAACAATGTAACAACTTATGTTACATAATCTTAATACTTAATATATATCATAAATACCTAAGAAATGTTATAACATTACAATAACACAAAGTATACAGCTTTCCAAACAGCACCCATATTGCCGGTTTGGTATATATATATTGGACTTGTTTTAATACACTAGTACTTAATCAAATAGAAAATCTGTAACAAATCACCTATGTTAACGGTAGTTTATTTGCACCTATAATTAATAAAAAAGTCATGTAGCACTTACCATGTAATTAACGGTATTACATTTGCAATTAATCAAACAAAAAAAACCTGTAGCAATTAACGGTAATACACTTATAATTAACCAAACAAAATCTGTAGTATCACCCAATATTAACGTGGTGTACATGTGCTCAAAATTGACAAAAAATCTGTAGCTTATTTATACTAAAATCGGTTACCTACATACACTTGTGACATGATTTAAATTTCTTATTTAACATGTAATCTTTATATATCACTCTCCCAACCATTATACATTATAATACAAGAAAACCCCATAGAATAAGCTCCCATTACCGAAAATTCCTGCAAGAAAGCAAGGTTTGATTAGCTTTAGTTAAAGTAGGAATTAACTAATAAAAGTAGATCTACACCTTAAGTATATACATGTTGCAATTAAACAATGACAAGGCAAGAGAATATGCCTCCTTTAGCAGCCATAATTGCCGAAAACCATAGCTAGATGGAAGACTTTTTGGATGCCAAAATCAAAGAATAATGCCCACCTAATAACCCCATGATCTTATGTCTACTACAAGGAGAATTAATTAGCTAATTCTCAGCCATGCTCACCGAAAACAAAGAGCTAAAGGAGGTCACCTATGGCATGAATGATTAGTCAATTAATCTAAGGTGAGGTATAAACAATTACCAAGTGTTCTCCATAATTGAACCCAAGCTCCATTTAGCACCACATGTGTCGAGAGCATTAGCAAAGGGGGGCATTATTGGAGCAATTAATCCCTAAATTATGACATAAACAATTACCTAGAGACAAGGAGAAAGCAAGATAAGATTCCATTATATTAACTAAACTAACATATATCTTACACTCTCAAGTTCTTATGTTTCCCCCTTGACATTAACTAACTAATTTCTAATTATAGTGCCGATTACACTAAGACAAGGAGGGTGAAATACCCCAAACCTTAGTATGTTGTTTAAACATTCAAATATGGTATAATAAGACTAAAAAATGTCTTAGAAACATTAGTAAACAATTTAAAAATAGACAACACAAATTAATACCTTAAAGTCAATAAGTGCTAAAATGTGCTCTAAGCTTGGGATAAGCTTGGTTAAGACCTAATGAGCTTACCAAATCCTTATTTATATATTAATGAACATATTAAACCAATTACCAAAGAAAACCAAGCTTGAAAACAAGTTAAAACACAAAATGTGCTTTAAGGAGTCTTAAAGCACATTTTTGAAAAATTGTCTTGTAAATGAGTTCTGAGTGGCTAAATGTCCATCATTACTCTTTAATTAACATGTGTACTACTTAGTATCACATTAGGAAGTCTAAATCAATGGGAAATCAAAAATTTCACAAATATGTGCCTTGTTTTATGAATAGTAACTAAAATAAGCTAGTTTATAACATAAGTCTATATAAGTAAGTTAAATGGTCAACAAAGACTAAAACACCCCAAGATAACTAATGGGGCCAGTTTTTATGAGGTGAGTCACCACCTTGCAAGTTAACAAATAAATAACAAATGATAAAGCAAGTTACGATTTGCTTTACTACTTAATATCTTCCAAAAGCAATTTCAAACTCATTCTCTCATTTCTCTTGCATTCCCACCATCTCCAACTTCATCTTCTTCCTCTCTCCATCGGTTTGCAACAGCTCTCACACCATTCTCCATCTTTGACCTCTTATATCTCCTAGCTCTCTTTACCAAATCAAAAACTAAGACCACCATTCTTTTAGTCTCATCAAGCTCTTCAACATTGTCTTCTCAAAATTCCAAGAGCTCCATTTCGATGCCAAGAGGAATCTCCATGGGAGGCTTGAGCCCATCTTTCCACATATTATTGTTCTCCTTTGCTTCTAGGTAAGGAAACTCAAAGAAAACTCCATTTCCTTCATGTTTGTATGTTGTCCGAAAAACACCATTAATGGTGCCTTTACCTTGCTTGTTCTAGCTTCATTTGAATCTCCCAAGGCTTGGTGGAGTCCTCTCTTGCTACATATCCAAACTCTCCTTCATTTCCAAGGTAAACAATCATCTTAATGTTCTAAGACATATATGTATCTAGGTTTACAATGATATGAAGCATAAAGCTTGTATACTCATTTCATTATTTATATATTGTTTAGAAGTTGACAAGGAATCAAACATCCTTACCGATTTTAATCAAGGAAACAAGAAAGAAGTTTGTGAGGAAAAGAGGTAAATATGCTAACCTAAGTAGCTTTTAATGTCTTAGGAGAAATGAGCTTATATTGCTTATTAAACTACTTAATGTGGGAAATTCAGTGTTTATGGTTTATGCATCTTAAGGGCCTAAGAGCCATGCTATTTAAGGGCCTAAGTGCCAAGCAATTTTAAATTATGCACTATATTGTGATGTAGTGTTAAATGAGTGAAGTTTTGTGTACAAGAATGTTCATGATGGATTTAGGTGTTCTTGGATGTTTAATGGTGAAAACAATGTGTTTTGGGCTTAGTAATGTTCTAGGAGAGCCCATGTCAAAATTTAGGTAATGTACAAGAAGTTTTAAGTGTTTAAATGAGATTTGGTGAACTAGGAAGTGTTTAGAAATGTCTAGGTATTTTACTATAGAAGAAATAATGTCTTAGGTGTACTAGGAAACAAAAGGACTTAGACATCAACTAGGAGTTTAGGTTGGTAAGAAAAGATGCTTGGGAAATGATGTTATGGTGAGGGGAAAGCATTTTGGGATAGTGATTATCATAGGTGAGAAACACCATTTAGAAACCCTTTAAGAAATGTTATAAGTGTTGGTGAATTTATGAGGAAATTGAGTAACAAGTTAGACAAGGAACTAGGTGTGTTTAAGATATTTTGGCACTAGAATATACCTAAGATCATTTGGGAAGTCTATACATATAATGGGTGAGGAGAACCATTGCAATAAGACTTAGGAAATGTCAAAATGTAAATTTGTAGCAGTGGTCCGGGACTTAGGTCTGGGAAATGTCCCAGACCATGCATCAGAAAGGGCCGAGAGTTCTTACACAACCTTGGTCCGGGACTTAAGTTTTGTAAGAAGTTCCGGACCACCCACTTATTTACCCCCGAGAGTCTTTTGCTTGTTTTGGTCCGGGACCTAGGACTTGTATGAAGTCCCGGACCACCCCATGAAAACAGCCCGAGATTTTACAATGACAAGGTACGGGACCTTAGTTGGGGACCAAGTCCCGGACCACTTGAAAAGTTGAGTTTAAGGTTAAATAATGATGCCTACTGATGGGGATTAGTAAGTAATTATGTTATAAGGTTTTCTAAGGCATGTTAGGTGTGTATAATACAATTTAGAAGGTGAGAAGTTATAATAAATTGTGAAAGTAAAATAACTAGAAATGTAAAGTAATCAGTTATCGACGGACTAGTACGTTAAATTAACCGACGTTACTAAATGTGTATAGGATTCTCCAAATGGAAACCAGTCGAAACAAGGACCAAGGTATGGTTTTCTTGCAGTCTGTTGCCTACCAGTTTACACCGGCTTGTGTGTTTGTAACACCCCATCCAAAGCCTATCGTGGTTATCGCAATCTGAACACTTAATCGAAAACGTCGCAGCGGAAATAAACAACACCTGGACCTTGCCACGGTCTGATCGTTAGAATATACCGGCTTAATACATACAATACTTAACCAAAATACTTATCCAACTCATAACATTAACATACACAAACCCACAACCAACCGAGTACTAGTATCTCAAACGTAATCTCAAACTTACACAATTTAATATAAACAGTCGGGTGCACAGGCGCAACCCGAATTCAAATAAATGTCCCCTCCTAAGTCTAACCGCTCCTACTCTCGTAGTGCGTCCTCATGGCCTCTTACCTGCAAGTGTAAAAATAGCCCCCGAGGGGTCAGCACGAATGCTGGTACACCCTCTCATGGCCCCCAAGCTAACGGGGCTACGACGACTAATTGTCGATAGCATGAAAATTGATTACATACACAAACATAATACGAAGTGCAATAGCAGTAACCACAGATGAACATATTAGTCCACAAGCAATGAACGACTCAAGCGTTCCCTTAACAAGTGGGTTAGTAACCCCCTCCTTAGTCCTCATTTCCTTAATCTCAGTTCCTTACCTTACCTTAATCTTAATCTCAATCTTAATCTTAATCTCAGTATGCAAACCTTTCCTGGAAGGGATTGGTTGTAGCTTAATTCGAACCTGGGATTTAGGTGATCCCACCGCACCATCTTAATGCCACCTACTCTGGATGGGAGTCCAGCGTAGCTGAGCCGGCAACCGGCCCTAGGCTACAAGTCCGAAGACAAGTCCTTAAGCGGAGGGCGGATCTGATTCAGATACCATCCCCCTTTTTACTTAGCATGCATGACCGGAGATCGGTCCCGGGTTCCTCCTCACTCAAGTTCCAGTTAGTAGACATCTTAAACACCATGTGCTAGCTAAGCCTTATCGGGCGTTAACCAACAACCATCAACTTAACTCTTATTCTTAACTCTGTAAGTACTAAACTTGGTTAGTAACAATCTCAAGCCTCGCGGGTTAGTGTAAATATAACACAATCATAACGAGAACAATATGACCGGTTGCATGCTTTATCTTGTTTTAGTCATAGCAAATAAACAGATAGCACACAAGCCGAGGGACACCTCGTTAGCAAGCAGGTCACGAAAGGATTGTACCGTTCACCGTCGACGATCGTTTGGTTTATCTCCTTCCAAGTCCCAATTCACAAAGCCTAGAACATTGATTCAGTTTTAGGTCATTATCAATCCAACTCAATAGAATTACTTAACTTTCCTAGACATCAACTTTTACCCATTGCTTTTCACTAAGCCTTATGGTCTTTAACTGACTCTTAAGTGCATCATCTCCTCATTATTTATTACACTTACTCTCCCACTTAATGACCATCACACCCACAAACAAGTCCTTAACAATCTCATAACATCCTTACTTAATTATCCCCATCATTTCCTAACCTTAAACAAGGTTTTTGGTCCATACAGTGGCCTGTCCGACTTGTGTCCGGACTTCCAAGTTCGGACACAAGCCGTGACTTTAGACAGAAATCAGACACATGTCCGAACTTGTGTCCGGACTTCGGAAGTTCGGACATGGTCGAGGAAAATCCTAACCAGAAATCCATACGTCCGAACATGTGTCCGGACTTCCAAAGTTCGGACACAGTTCGAGGATAATCCTTAAGAAATAACAGGTGCGTCCGAACTTCCAAATTCGGACGGTAGTTCGGACACTACCTAAAATCCAGAAAACTGTAAGCGTAACAGGGCATGTCCGAGCTTCCAAGTTCGGACGGAAGTTCGGACGTGCCATTATACTCAATTTCTAAGCCTTCAAACACTTAACCAAATTCCTCCAAAGCCTCCAACCCTTATAGTATCTTCTCCTAAAGCCTCTTAATGCTTCCTAACAACATTTGGTACCCTTATATCCACATACAACATTCATGAAACTCATTTTCTAATTCCTTAAGCCTTTACTTATTTCCTTGTGAATTTCCTTAACACTTACAACATTTTGTACTAGGTTTCTAAATGGTGTTTCTCACCTATGATAACTACTATCCCAAAATGTTTTCTCCTTATCTTAACATCATCTCCCAAGCATCTTTCTCCTTCTAAAACTCTTTTATGCATCTACTTAAAGTTCCTTCACAACCTAAACTTCCTTCCTAGTTGCTTACCAACTTTTACCTAAGTTCTAAATACTCAAATACATTCTCTTGATTCATAAATCCTCCATGGTGATACCTAAGTCATTATAAGTCACTAAAACACCTTAACTTCACCCTTCTTCACCAAGACAATATCTAGAACATCCTAGTACTTTCTTAGTCATTAAATTCCCTTAGGATATCTTAAACACTTAAACTCTCCTTAAAATTTTTGCCATAGGTTCTCTAGTATATAGTACCTCCTAACACATAGTTTTTCTCCATCAAACAACCAATATCACCCAAATTTTCACCACCACAACTTAACACCCAATTACACCAAAACTTCACCACATCATCATATAATGCTTAAACTTAAAATGCTTGGCACTTAGGCCCTTAAATGACAATAATCTTAACCACTGAATTTCCACATATATATGCCTTCAACCTGCAAATACACTCAACAAGGCTCCCATTGAAATAGAATGCTTCTTGTACTTCACCTTAACATTCTTAAACTATCTCTTTTTTTCATGTGCTCCTTAGTCACAAGTTCACAAGTATAGTCATTGTTTCTCCTAGGTTTTATATAGCCTTCCCAATATAAACTCTACACTAAACTCATCATATACCCACACCTCATTCCCTTAAACAACAAAACACCTTAAGGTAAGTAGTTTACCTTGTTTTCTCACAAGCTTAAAAGCTTTTCTCCTTAGGTTCTCTTTGTTCAATCTCGGTCACCAATGTGATTCCCCTTGCCAATGTTCTAACCAATATCCAATGACTCCAATGAGTACTAGATAACACATTAACCTTAAGGAACAAACCCTAGGTTTAAAAATATGTTTTAAGGTATTAATGTGATTGTTTTACCTTGGTTTCTCAAGACAAACTTGGATGTGAAGCAAGAAGGACCTCCTCTCTCCTTTGAAGAGTAGAAACAAGCTAGAACAAGGCATAAACATGGAGTCCCATGAGATATATTTTCGGTTATGTGAAGAAAATGGTGGAAACCTAGATTTTCTTACACTTTCTTTACCTTAAGAGAATGGAGATGCCAATGGAGTCTCCAAACTTGAATTTCCTCCTCTAATGGTGGTTTGACTTGGCACCAAAATGAAGCTCTTGAAGTTTTGAAAAGATAGAAAGAAGGAGCTTGAGTTAACTAAGAAGAATATGTATTTTGTTTTGGATTTGGAGCTAAAATGAGCAAGATGTGGCCAAGGGAAGATGGAGCTTTCATGGGGGTCAAGCTCTACGTGAATGGAGAAGAGAAAGAGAGCAGTTCAAACCGTGGGAAAGCAAAGAAGAATGAAGAAGTGAGGAGAGAAACTAATAAAGTGATATTTATGTAAAAGGTGAATAGTGTTTTTACTTTATAACTCTCATTTGCTCTCTTATTTGCTTAATGACTCATGTGGGTGATGACTCACCTCCTAAGAAACCGGCCCCCCCCTTTTATTAATGAGGGTAATTAAGTCTTTGTTGACCAAATGTCTCACTTATATAGACTTATGTTATAAACTAGCTTAATAATTCACTATTCATCAAAAACAAGGCACATTGTTGTGAAATTTTTGATTTCCCATTGATATAGACCTCCAAATGTGATACTATATAGTACACATATTAATTAAAGAGTAATGATGGACATTTAGCCATTCAAAACTCATTTACAAGACAATTTTTCAAAAACGTGCTTTAAGACTCCTTAAAGCACATTTTGTATTTTAATTTTTCAAGCTTGGTTTTCTTTGGTAATTGACTTAAAATGACCATTAGGATATTACTAAGGTCTTAGAACAATATTTGGGTACTCTCCCATGTCTCTCCAAGCTTAGAGCACGTTTTTACTTAAACTGCTCTTTTTGGTGTTTCCTTATATTTTCTTTGATTAGAAATGGTTCTTAATGTTTCTAAGGCATTATTTAGCCTTCTTATTTCTTGGTTTATCATTTAAACACCATATCTAAGTTTGGGGTATTTCAATCTACCCCCCTTAAAAGAACTTTGTCCTCAAAGTTCACACATGTGTTTAACCATTCACGGTACACAATACTCTTAATCTTAATACCACATCTTATATTCACATTCATACATCTCAAGCCTCAAAGGTCAATCTCAAATACAATACATAAGTATCATACATAACTCAAACTTACACCGAAGTGTAGCAACTTACACAAATCCACATCTTAAACAACCAAACAAACGACACACCTTTGTGTTAAGTTATTCGTTCAATTTAACAGGACGGTAACGAGTTATGTAACGAGCTTAGCATGAGTTTGGCAACATTCTCTAGGCTCTCAATGGGATCTAATTGTGTTGGTTCGCTTCCTAAAGGGATTCGTTCTTGTATGTTATGTGTGATGTTGTTATGCAATACTCTTGCTATGATATGTATGTTGTATGTTTAAAATGAATGCCATGTCATCATGACAATTAGTTGCGCGTATCCCGGTAGTCGATGGGCTGCGCGTTAACCATACCAGCCAAGGGTTGCTGACCCCCTCGGGGGCTCCATATTTTTATTGCAGGATGAGGATCGAGGAAGCGGAATGGCTATAGAATCTAGGTTGCAGAAATACTTTTGGTTATTTTTGGATGTTGAGCCCGGGATGTGACTGTGCTCCCGTGGCGGTATATTTTGGTACCGTTTGTATTACAGTGACGGTCGTTGACAGTTGACAGTGGAGTTTATGAGTACAGTTTACAGTGATGGATGTTGTTAAATACTCGGTAAGTTGGTTATGTATATATGGATGTTAGTACCTAATGCTCGGGAGTCTGATCATCAGACCGGTACGCTTGTATTTATTCTGCCTTGTTAACCACGTGGGTGGTTAACGGCGTTGTAGCACCAAATCGTTTAGTTATTATTTAGTTGTTTATTTCCGCTGCGATTTCAATTATTGTGAAGTGCGTAGTAGGGGTGTTACAAAAAGTGGTATCGCTTCGCTCTGATGACTAGAATACCGAGCTTAGGAATATACCGAGTTAGGAAACCTAACCATAGTTACCTAAGTGAACAGTTATGAGAAGGTTAACCACTAACTAAGTGTAGAGATACCTTATTGTCAGGAAGATGTTACAACCGATGGACCGATAAGTGTGCAAGCACAATGCTAATGAATGTTCGTGTGAATTCAGATGTCAGGTAGACCACGAGGTCAAGGCCGCAGGTAAGGCATTGGTGATACCGGGAACCAGGGAGAGAACCCTACGGCGCAGGTCATGGCCGACGCTATTGCGGCCGCCGTAGCCCAGATGGTCCCACAGTTGGTAGCTGTGATGCAGCAGCAGCAAGGCGGTGTGGGTCAACAAGGGCCACAACCGCAACCACAGCCGCTTGAGACCAACTGGGTCAAGGCGTTGGCGGATTTGAGACCCCCGTCATTCAGTGGGGAGACCGACCCTGGTAAGTTGGAGGCGTACATCTCCGAGATGGAGACCGCCTACGAGACCTTGAATGTGCCCGAGGAGGTCAAGGTCCGTCTTGCCGCTTACTACTTGAAGGGATCGGCTCAGAGTTGGTGGAAACTGGTAAGGGAGGGCAGAGTTGCTGATCCTACCTTCCAGTGGAGGGAGTACACGGCCCTGCTGCGAGCCAAGTACTACCCGATTCATGTGCAAGAGGCCAAGCGCCTAGAGCTCGACAATTTGAGGCAAGGGGATAAGATGACGGTTAATGAGTACTACTCCGCTTTCATCGGACTTATCCATCTACTGCCGGATCTGGGTTACTCAGACCGGATTTTAGTGAACCGTTTCTACAACGGATTGAGCTACCGCCTACACTACGGTATGGGGCCAAGCGGGTATACTACTTTGCACGTAATGAACTACAGTGTGACGTGAATAAGTGTGTGCAGTGTGTTAATGTAATTGTTAGTTTGAATTGCGGGGCATAACTAACACCCTAAATATAGGAGTGCTATCATGCCGCTGCTATTGTAGAGATCACCGTTCGTCTGAGGGACGAGGAGAATGCGCTCAAGCGCAAGGCCACGAGCGAGGGTCTAGGCACACAAGGGCACGGGGGAGGAAAGAAGAAAAAACCATACCCCCAGTCCCATAAAGGACAGCAACAGGGTGGCAAAGGCCAAGCCCAGACCACCACTGCTGAGGAGCCTCTACAGCTCACCTATGCATATGCGGCCAAGCCCTTACGCTCTTACCCGCCCAAGGGTAACTAATAAAAGTCGAATACCGAATTCTAGTGTGTGTTGTTATTTTGTGAAGTATGTACTAAGTGTGTGATGTGATGGCAGCTAGCACGGGCTCTAGATCCGATCGCCACTACTACTGCAAGTGGGGCAAAGGAGACCACCCCGGCAAGGACTGTAAGGGAGATGATGTGCAATGCTGATTCTGCAAAAAGATGGGGCATCATGACTACGAATGCTTCCAGAACCCGAAGGGCAGAAACTGCAGGCCTAAGGGGCAGTGGAAGGGTAAGGGAGATGATGGACCGGTCTGAGGCACCAGGGCCCTCTTCTAGACCAGGTACCGCCTAAACCGTTGAATGAAATAAGTGATTGCATACCGCATTCCATGTCTGTGTGTGAGTGAGTCTAAGTAAACAACCATGTAAGTAAACAGTTAAAGTATAATGTGAGAACACCTAATTAGGTAATTTGAAAACTTAGGAACCTTCAATATTTGCTATCCAATCCCACCCACAAGAAACCCTGAAGAAACCACCATCAGCATCACTGACTTTCCAATGGAGCAATGTCAGGTTATCCAACCAGGTATGATACTCTTAAATGGATACCTGACACCAGAAGCACAAATCCACATTATCCGACGATGCGACGAACTGGGAGCAGCACCCGGAGGTTTCTACACACCCGAATACCCGAGCGGATCGAAGATGAAATTGAAGATGATGTGCATGGGTAAGGACTGGAATCCTTACACCAAGTCATATCAAGACGTGCGAGCTGAAGACGGAGCAACTGTACCGATGATACCTGAGGAGTTCCTTGCTGTCGTTAACCACACCATGGGAATTGCTCAGTAAGTAGAATCAGATTCAATACCAAGTGTTAAAGCGGATTTATGTATTGTGAACTTCTACCAGAAAGGTGGACGGTTAGGGTTACACCAAGATAAGGACGAGTCACCTGAGTCTCTAAGTAAGGGAGTACCCGTGGTGTCTTGGTCCATTGGTGATACTGCAGTGTTTGTGTATGGCGAGCAGAAGCGTGCTGATCTCGCGAAGAAGCTAGTGTTGAAATCAGGAGATGTGTTAATCATGGGTGGGCAGTCAAGGATGCTATATCACGGCATCAAGAAGATCAAACTGAATACCGCACCATTGGCAGTGATCAATGCCACACACATGAAACCCGAACGTTTGAATTTGACCTTCAGGCAGTTTTAAAGCCTTGTGTGAACATGTAGTCTGTTAAGCCAGTGTATGTAAGGATGTTTTGTATGTGTTAGTTATGTCAACAGTGTAAACCAACGTATGTTGTAAAGAGTGTATTAATGAATAAAGTGGAGTAGTTTGAAGTATGTCAACCGTGTTATTACCGAATACTTATTAGTTTGCCAATGAATTAGGTTGTGCACTCGGAACGGGAGGTATACTGAGTGTCTGCAATGAGGCAGAAGCCGGCAAGAGCGGCACAATCCTCACCGGTACGTTTCCAGTCAATGGCGTGGACGCTTCGATCTTGTTCGACTCCGGAGCCTCACATACATTTATTTAGCTGTCTTTTGCGAAGAGGCTGGGGTTAGACGGTGATGAGATGCTAGACTTTCTAGTCACTCTCCCGTCGAAGGAGCGGATCAGGTGTACCCGCTACCACCGAGATGTTGTAGTACAAATCAGAGATGAAAAGTTTCCGATCGACTTGATAGAGTTCGAGGGACTTGGTTTTGATGTGATTGTCGGGATGAACTGGTTGGAGCGGTACAAGGGCAGAATCCTGTGTGCCGAGCATCGTCTACTTCTTTGGAGTCCGCCTGGGGTTACTATATCATACCGCCAGAGGCCCAGGGAGCCTTCGACTCAGATCATCACCGCCATGGCCATGTATCGTGAATTACGACGAGGAAATGATGTATACCTCTGCTATGTCCAGGACATAGAGAGAGACCCAGAGTTTAGCCCAGATGTGCCGGTAGTGTCAGAGTTTCCTGATGTATTTCCTAAGGAACTACCGGGCATACCGCCAGCACGGGAAGTTGAGTTTGAGATTGATTTGGTTCCGGGCACCGGACCAATTGCGAAGGCGCCCTATCGTATGGCTCCAGCAGAGATGACAGAGCTCAAGGAGCAGCTGAGAGACCTACTCGACAAGGGATTTATCCGCCCTAGCGTTTCACCATGGGGAGCACCGGTCCTCTTCGTGAAGAAGAAGGACGGTAGCCTCCGCCTCTGCATCGACTATCGAGAGCTAACTGCAGTTACGGTGAAGAACCGTTACCCTTTACCACGCATCGACGACTTATTTGATCAGTTGAAAGGAGCATCAGTATTCTCCAAGATAGATCTACGATCCGGTTACCATCAGATTGCTATCCGGGAAAGTGACATTGAGAAGACCGCATTCAGAACCAGATATGGACATTATGAGTTTACGGTTATGCCGTTTGGTTTATCCAATGCACCAGCTAAGTTCATGGACCTAATGAACCGCTTGTTCCAAGATCAGTTGGATGCATAAATTAAGAATTTAGCACTAATAAAACCATGCTGGTTTCACACTTAGCCTTTTGCTTGTCCTCAAGCAAAACTCTCAAGCACAAGTAATGCCAAGCTATTGGAACTCAACAGAAAAGGAAGAGCATAGAAGAAAGGAATTGCTAGCTTTACCATTCAAGGGAGCAATTCAAATTATTCAAACAATTCATTCTTTTAAGAAAACATGAAGTCATTCGAAGCTAACAAATGAGAAACAAACCCATAAGAACCTAGCCCTTAACCTTGAGCCAATCCACCTTTTCCTTCACAAACCACAGAATTGACAAGGGGCATGAAGTAAGATATATTCCATCGTACCGTTCAATGCCACATACTCTTGATCCATAAGAGAGAATAATCTATAATCAGCATAACATTTGCATAAATATTTTCAATTGAAGCGCTTTCACTTTCTTTCACCACAGACTTTTCTCTCCACCCATGTAGCGGCTTTGGTCAACTATCCCAGATCATAAGGACCTTGGGTAGCTAGATGATAAAGCACCCACAAAGGAATAATAACCAAGTGGGCGAGGCCTGATTTTGGATCAGAATTAAAATTAGCATGCTTAGGATCAGTGGAGTACCTTGCCTTGTTCTTTTTCAACCATTCTAATCCAGTTCATTCCAAGGCTCAAGGCTAAGAACAAAGTTCAGATGGAGAATATTCTCGTTTGTTTAAGCATTTCTAGAACAAAGACTTCAATTCAGCAATTAAAAACCAGAAAATTTCAAAATTTTGCACCCTAAGATCAGCTAACCAAGTATACTTCCTATGACTTCCTTCCAAGTTGAGCATCCACAACTTAATTTTAACAAATGCAAGAGAAAAGAGCTCAAAGACGCACAAAAAACAAGCGGCGAAGGAGCTTACCCCACCCCACACTTAGAGTGAAGCAATGTCCTCATTGCGTAGGAAGAATTAACATTGCACAAGCAATCCAACAGGGAAACAAAATCGCACACAGCAGTTCAGAGGGGAGCATGAAAAATTGTTAAGAGAAGAAAAGGTAAGAATACTCCCCAGAGTCCGCTCAGGGTGTGTAGCAAGGCCAACCCCACACTTGAGTTCAGCTAAGCGCTGAAGTAAGCAAGCTGATAATATTGTCTGCAATGCCAGAAGAACTCAAGTGGAACCAAACAAAACCATCAGTAGAAAAAAAGAGCCAAGGCTCTTGCAATAAGCATTGCACCCGCCAACACACCACAAACTAAAAAAAAGAGTAAAATAAACATCTAAACTAAGAAAGTGAAAAGAGATACAAACTGGTGGGTTGCCTCCCACCAAGCTGCCCGGAGTTAGAGTCTCTGGCTAGACTCTCACTTCGTCATCCCGGGTCAAAAATAAAAGTTGACAATAACGTCAACGGGAGAAAGAAGTGGACAACAATCAGTAGTACACCACCTGGATCAAAACAAAATGTTACCTTGACAGATAATGGATAAAAATAAATACTCCACAAAACCTGGTGTTTGAGAAAGTATTGACAGTAATGGATCTCAAGCAGAAGACCAGGTGATGATTGTTGTTTTTCCTCAAATTGAAGGATGTAAACATCCTCCTTCTGTGGGTGAGGCTCAAAGAGACCGTGGTAATGGCAAAGTGGTGGTGGCTCGCCCCTTTCAAATTCAAGGATGTCAACATCCTTTTCGTTTAGGACCAAGGGTGGTGATGGAGGGCGACTTGATATTTCAACAGGTTGCTCCACTACATTGTTCAAGATTGAATCCTGTTGTCGAAGAGTGATTTTGTGTAGGTAGTCTGGTTGATCCTCTAACCACAACTGATATTGTACTTCGAGACAATCATCGAACTCGTGAGGTCCCCCACAATTTGAGCAATATATATCCTGTGAATAGGATGATTCGTGTTCGAATTGCTCCTCAACTCGCCTCATCTCTTCAATTTCGGGGCAATCTTCGAACTCGTGATTTCCCCCACACTGCGAGCAACACAAATCAGAGGAAAACAGATCAAAAGAACCAGAAGACTCTTGCTCCACTGCCCAAACAGGAGTCTGTTCCATAGACTGCCCCATCCTTTTGTTGGATAACTGTCTATAAAGTTCAGATGTCTTATCGTACGATCTTTTCAGTTCAACCAACAACTTGTACAACTCACTTGCCATTGCTTCATCGATTCCCATGTTTTCCATTGCTAGAAATAACTAAGAACAATAAAGTAATAATAAAAATAGAACAAAACAAAAATACTTTAAACCAGGAATATAATAAAATAGAATAGAATTAAAAAACAAAGAACAAAATAAACTAAAGATAAAATAGACTAGAAGAAAATAAAGATAAAACAAAATAAAATCTAAAATTAATTAAATAAAAACAAAACAAGGTAAACTATCAAAGGAAATAATAACAAAATAAACTGAGCAAGAAATAGCATAAAATTTAAGAAAACAGCTAAAACAAAATTTGATAAAATAAATTAAATATAAACAAAAGTAAGAAACACAAGTAAAATTAGAACTAAGATAAAAATAAGAAAGAAATAAACTATATAAAAAAAAAATAACTAAAACAAAAAGTAAATAAATTAAAAATATAAACAAAACAAAAATTTAAATTATAACTAAATTAAAACAAGAAAAAAGTAAATTACCAAAAAAAAGTTATATTGCTAAAAATAAAATAAACTAAAGGTAAATAACGAAATAACTAAAAATAAAATAAAACTAAGAGATAACAAAAACAAATAGAAATAAAACAAAGCAAAAAAAAATAGATGACCACCAAAGTTAAGACTAGACAAATGTCAAGTCCCCGGCAACGGCGCCAATTTGCAAACGGAATTTTTGATCTACTAAAACTATGAAAATAATCTAGAATTTAGTAAATAAAATAAACCTACGGGTTGCAAAACAAATCCCGGTCGTAGTAGTAAAGTAAAATAAGCTACCGGATGTCGAACCAAGGGACTAAACGAACTAGTCTAATCCTAGCGAAAGCTGTAGTTGTTGGGGGAAAATTGTCGATTAATAAATAAAGAACAAGAGAAAATCAAACTGATATTCAAATAATAAAAGCGGAACTCCGGGTTCAGGTAGTGGATCCTAGTTAAATCCTACAGTTTTATTCCCAGTTGATTCGGGAAAAGGGTTCGGCAAATTCTTACAATTTCTATATGACTAAATCCTAGCCAATTAGAACTCCTCCGCATAGAACGCGATAAATTAAATCATGAACCTATCACTACAAATGCAGAGAGAATAAGCACAAGAATTTTAATCGCATCTGAAGGCTAAACTCATTAATCAGATAAAGTTTTTTCCACAGACTAACAGATTATTTGACCTATCTATCAATTACCGATCAGTTCTTGACAGATTTCGCAAGGCTATAAATAAATTAGCAATTTTTTTAATAGCTCATAGAAAATTTATAATCTGAAACAAACCCAATATAAATCCCAAATCAACTGATAATAATTCTGTAAAGTTTTACTATTTACAACTACCATCCCCCAGAGAAAAATCCCTTAGCCTAGCATATCTAGAGAAGAAATAAAAGGAGAGAGAGGTTTAGAAGTCATCTCCAAATTAATCTCAAGATTTGCTAGAAGTCAGGTTTGGACTGGTGAAAACGGAGCAGAAAATCTCTTCTTGATGTTGAAGAGGGTTCACGGCGCTGCGCTAGTCTTCCAAATGCCTCGTCTTGAAATCTGAATGTTGAATCCTGAATCGTGAATTGTGGATGAGTGGATGAGTGGATCTCTCCAAAGTCTTCCATATTTATAAGTCTAATTGAAGACTCTTTGTTTGCTCCTTGATGACTCATTTTTAATTTCCTTCGGTTTCGCGAAGTAAATGAAGGCCCTTCAGTTGATTCAGAATTTAAGTTACTCTTTTCAATTTACTTTAGTCATCAATAAGTTATGGAAAACTCTAGAGTTACTATCTTCAACTAACTCCCTTCATCAATAACCTTTGGAGTTACTTTCTTTTATATTTCCAATCTCCTCCCTTCTTCTTCTCAATCCTTTCACGGCAGTCTCGTAAATATATATAAATATCGCACCAGACACAACTTTGACAGGGTCCAAATTCTTCATATGAGCTTCGATTTGTTCCCTATTTGCGGCATTGGAAAGCTCATGAGGAGAACTATGCATTTTCACCATCATTTTCTGCTTTAAACATATAAATTGGCATCAGTTCTTGCCCAAAGTAAGAATCAGGAAACGCACAGGATAAGTGTGAGAAAGCACCCAAAATGTTGCATAAATTAAGAATTTAGCACTAATAAAACCATGCTGGTTTCACACTTATCATTGGACAAGTCAGTTGTAGTCTTCATCGGCGATATACTTGTGTATTCGAAATCCAAGGGTGAGCACGAAAGCCACCTGAGAAGTGTGTTGCAAACATTGAGCAAGAATCAGTTGTATGCGAAATTTTCTAAGTGTGAATTATGGTTGAACCAAGTATCTTTTCTTGGTCATGTGATTTCTGAAGCCGGGATCGCTGTTGATCCGACAAAGATAGATGCAGTGCGCACCTGGCCTAGGCCGAAGACAGTTACCGACATACAGAGCTTCCTCGGTCTGGCAGGATATTACAGGAGGTTTGTGAAGGACTTCTCTAGTGTCTCGAAGCCGGTGACTTCCTTAATGAAGAAGGATGCACCATTCGAGTGGACAGTCGACTGCGAGAGTTCTTTCCAGAGTCTCAAGGATGCTCTGACATCTGCACCAGTCCTGACTTTACTAGACGGTCCAGATGGTTTTGAGGTCTATTGCGACACATCAGGCAGAGGTATGGGTTGTGTGTTGATGCAACACGGGAAGGTCGTAGCATACGCCTCCCGACAGCTGAAGAAGCATGAAGAGAACTACCCTACCAAAGACTTAGAATTGGGTGCCATTGTCTTTGCATTGAAGATATGGCGACATCATTTGTATGGGGTAAGCATGACAATCTATTCTGACCACAAGAGTTTAAAGTACTTGTTCACTCAGAAGGAGTTGAACATGAGACAAAGAAAGTGGGTCGAGTTTCTAAACGATTACGACATCAATCTGCAGTATAAAGAGGGTAAGGCAAATATGGTAGCTGACGCACTGAGTCGCCGAGCACACTCTCTCCATTCGCTAGTCTCTCATACTAGCTTGGTTGAAGAGGTGCGGAGTGCTCAGATGACGGATCAGTATATGTTGGAGATCAGGCAGAAGCTTATTGATGGCACGTTCGAGTGTCAGAAGTACGACTTCCGACTCCACGACGATGACCTGATTAGGCTTAATGGCCGACTGTGTATTCTGAGGAGTAGCGCTGAGCTGAAGGAGCGCATACTGAGTGAGTCCCATTGTTCTACGACTTCGATTCACCCCGGTGCTTCAAAAATGTATAAGGATATGAAACGTTATTTTTGGTGGACAGGCATGAAAAAGGATGTGAATGATTATGTATTGAGGTGTCTCACTTGTCAGAAGGTCAAGTTTGAGCACCGACGGCCTGGTGGTATGGTGTAGCCAATGCCAGTGCCTGAGTGGAAGTTCCATGACATTTCTATGGACTTCGTAGTAGGGCTTCCGCCTACAAGGGGAGGTCTGAATATGATTTGGGTTGTTGTTGACCGACTGACCAAGGTGGCTCGATTCATACCGATGAAGGACACCTGGAAAGTGGCAAAACTTGAAGAGCTCTTCGACAGAGAGATAGTACGGCACCATGGGGTACCGAAAATGATTATGTCTGACAGGGATACTAGATTCCTCTCGAGGTACTGGAAATCCACACGGGAAGCGCTTGGTACCGAGCTGAAGCTAAGTACAGCGTTCCACCCACAGACAGATGGTCAGAGTGAGCGCACCATCCAGACCCTCGAGGATATGTTACGTGCATGTGCACTTGACTTTCAGACCAGCTGCATTGATAAGTTACATCTGATCGAGTTTAGCTACAACAACAGCTACCATGCTTCGATCAAGATGTCTCCCTTCCAGGCATTATACGGTAGACCATGCCGCACGCCATTATGCTGGGATGAGTCGAGTGAGACGGTCATTATAGGACCAGAGTATCTGGAGCAAGTTCAAGCAGAAGTACGACAGATCCGGGCTAACATGAAGTCAGCTCAGGATAGGCAGAAATCATACGCCGATGTGCGCAGACGTGACTTGGAGTTCGCCGTGGGCGATCAGGTATTTCTTAGAGTATCCCCCATGAAGGGAGTGCTTCGTTTTGGCCAGAACGGCAAGTTGAGCCTAAAATATGTGGGGCCTTATGTTGTGACAGAGCGGATCGGCCCGGTAGCTTACAGACTTGATTTACCCGCCGAGCTGGGCAAGGTACATGATGTATTTCATGTGTCCTAGTTGAAGAAATACATGTCTCATCTGTCTCATGTACTACAGCCTGAAAGGCTAACCTTAGAGCCGACCATGCGATCAGTGGAGACTCCGGTACGGATTCTGGATACTAAGACCCGAGACACTCGCCATAAGTCTGTGAGACTGGTGAACTCTGGTCTAACTAGGACGTTGAGGAGGCCACTTGGGAGCTGGAAGATAAGATGAAGGCGAAGTACCCGTTGTTGTTTACTTCTTAGTAATTGTATGTATAGGGTACGGGGCGTACCCCTATTTTAAGGGGGGTAGAGCCGTTTCGGTTATGTGTGTACGACATGTATTCGGATACATTGTCTATGTGTTATGTTGTTATCTGGCTATGTTACAGACCATTGTGTCTGAATGATGTTATGTTGTTTGGACCTTGCGCCCGGTGCTATGTAAATATGTTGTTAATGTTGTTATGGAAGTGTTATTTTATAAGTGTTCCCTGTGTGTTAATATCTAAGATATGTGGGAAGTATGAACTTTAGGGACAAAGTTCTTTTAAGGGGGGTAGATTGAAATACCCCAAACCTTAGTATGTTGTTTAAACATTAAAATATGGTATAATAAGACTAAAAAGTGTCTTAGAAACATTAGTAAACAATTTAAAACATAGAAAACACAAATTAATACCTTAAAGTCAATAAGGGCTAAAATGTGCTCTAAGCTTGGGATAAGCTTGGTTATGACCTAATGAGCTTACCAAAGAAAACCAAGCTTGAAACAAGTTAAAACATAAAATGTGCTTTAAGGAGTCTTAAAGCACATTTTTGAAAAATTGTCTTGTAAATGAGTTCTGAGTGGCTAAATGTCCATCATTACAATTTAATTAACATGTGTACTACTTAGTATCACATTAGGAAGTCTAAATCAATGGGAAATCAAAAATTTCACAAATATGTGCCTTGTTTTTGAATAGTAACTAAAATAAGCTAGTTTATAACATAAGTCTATATAAGTAAGTTAAATGGTCAACAAATACTAAAACACCCCTAGATAACTAATGGGGGCCGGTTTTTATGAGGTGAGTCACCACCTTGCAAGTTAACAAATAAATAACAAATGATAAAGCAAGTTACTATTTGCTTTACTACTTAATATCTTCCAAAAGCAAACTTCAAACTCATTCTCTCATTTCTCTTGCATTCCCACCGTCTCCAACTTCATCTTCTTCCTCTCTCCATCGGGTTGCAACAGCTCTCACACCATTCTCCATCTTTGACCTCTTATATCTCCTAGCTCTCGTTACCAAATCAAAAACTAAGACCACCATTCTTTTAGTCTCATCAAGCTCTTCAACCTTGTCTTCTCAAAATTCCAAGAGCTCCATTTCAGTGCCAAGAGGAATCTCCATCGGAGGAGCTTGAGCCCATCTTTCCACATATTATTGTTCTCCTTTTCTTCTAGGTAAGGAAACTCAAAGAAAAACTCTATTTCCTTCACGTTTGTATGTTGTCCGAAAAACACCATTAATGGTGCCCTTTACCTTGCTTGTTCTAGCTTCATTTGAATCTCCCAAGGGCTTGGTGGATTCCTCTCTTGCTACATATCCAAACTCTCCTTCATTTCCAAGGTAAAACAATCATCTTAATGTTCTAAGACAATATATGTATCTAGGGTTTACAATGAGATAAAGCATAAAACTTGTATACTCATTTCATTATTTATATATTGTTTAGAAGTTGACAAGCAATCAAACATCCTTACCGATTTTAATCAAGGAAACAAGAAAGAAGTTTGTGAGGAAAAGAGGTAAATATGCTAACCTAATGTAGCTTTTAATGTCTTAGGAGAAATGAGCTTATATTGCTTATTAAAACTACTTAAGGAGCTAATGGTAAATGAGATAGAAAAATACTCTCAAGGGCTTATTAAAAGGCATATGTATTGTTGGGCGTATTTGCAGGTCAAAGGCAAATATAATGTGGGAAATTCAGTGTTTATGGTTTATGCATCTTAAGGGCCTAAGAGCCATGCTATTTAAGGGCCTAAGTGCCAAGCAATTTAAATTATGCACTATATTGTGATGTAGTGTTAAATGAGTGAAGTTTTGTGTACAAGAATGTTCTTGATGGATTTAGGTGTTCTTGGATGTTTAATGGTGAAAACAATGTGTTTTGGCTTAGTAATGTTCTAGGAGAGCCCATAGGTAATGTACAAGAAGTTTTAAGTGTTTAAATGAGATTTGGTGAACTAGGAAGTGTTAGAAATGTCTAGGTATTTTACTAGAGAAAAAATAATGTCTTAGGTGTACTAGGAAACAAAAAGGACTTAGACATCAACTAGGAGTTTAGGTTGGTAAGAAAAGATGCTTGGGAAATGATGTTATGGTGAGGGGAAAGCATTTTGGGATAGTGATTATCATAGGTGAGAAACACCATTTAGAAACCCTGTAAGAAATGTTATAAGTGTTGGTGAATTTTATGAGGAAATTGAGTAACAAGTTAGACAAGGAACTAGGTGTGTTTAAGATGATATTTTGGCACTAGAATATACCTAAGATCATTTGGGAAGTCTATACATATAATGGGTGAGGAGAACCACTGCAACAAAACTTAGGAAATGTCAAAATGTAAAATCTGTAGCAGTGGTCTGGGACTTAGGTCTTGGGAAATGTCCCGGACCATGCATCAGAAAGGGGCCGAGAGTTCTTACACAGCCTTGGTCCGGGACTTAAGTTTTGTAAGAAGTTCCGGACCACCCACTTATTTACCCCCGAGAGTCTTTTGCTTGTTTTGGTCCGGGACCTAGGACTTGTATGAAGTCCCGGACCACCCCATGAAAACAGCCCGAGGATTTTACAATGACAAGGTCCGGGACCTTAGTTGGGGACCAAGTCCCGGACCACTTGAAAAGTTGAGTTTAATGTTAAATAATGATGCCTATTGATGGGATTAGTAAGTAATGATGGTATAAGGTTTTTTAAGGCATGTTAGGTGTGTATAATGACAATTTAGAAGGTGAGAAGTTATAATAAAATGTGAAAGTAAAATAACTAGAAATGTAAAGTAATCAGTTATCGACGGACTAGTACGTTAAATTAACCGACGTTACTAAATGTGTATAGGATTCTCCAAAGGTGGAAACCAGTCGAAGCAAGGACCAAGGTATGGTTTTCTTGCAGTCTGTTGCCTACCGGTTTACACCGACTTGTGTGTTGTTTGTTTTTCTATGTGTTTATGACCTTGTAAGACTTAAGTCATGTAATGAGTTTATAGTTGTTAATACTACTATGCTGTTAAGTGTGACTCATTTCCCTTGTGTGTGTCTAACAAGACTTAACCACTTGTATGTGATTGTTTGTTGGGTTCGACGTTGAACTTCTAACAAGTGCTAACAGGGGGGTGAGGAGTCCGGTAGTTCCGGCCACGCGTGTGAGTATGGGAGTCGATGTCATAACCGATTCGGTTCTCTTTGTATGTTATGGTTGTTTTCCATTTTGGTTTTCAACCTTCCCTTTAGCTTATGCAAGGCTATTTTACTGACTCACGCCGGGCCACAGGGGCATACTATGTTTTGTTCGGTGTGCTTGGATCACTATATCCGACGCACCTTTGTGTTAAGTTATTCGTTCAATTTAACAGGGCGGTAACGAGTTATGTAACGAGCTTAGCATGAGTTTGGCGACATTCTCTAGGCTCTCAATGGGATCTAATTGTGTTGGTTCGCTTCCTAAAGGGATTCGTTCTTGTATGTTATGTGTGATGTTGTTATGCAATACTCTTGCTATGATATATATGTTGTATGTTTAAAATGAATGCCATGTCATCATGACAATTAGTTGTGTGTATCCCGGTAGTCGATGGGCTGCGCATTAACCATACCAGCCAAGGGTTGCTGACCCCCTCGGGGGCTCCATATTTTTATTGCAGGATGAGGATCGAGGAAGCAGAATGGCTATAGAATCTAGGTTGCAGAAATACTTTTGGTTATTTTTGGATGTTGAGCCCAGGATGCGCTTGTGCTCCCGTGGCGGTATATTTTGGTACCGTTTGTATTACAGTGACGGTCGTTGACGGTTGACAGTGGAGTTTATGTGTACAGTTTACAGTGATGGATGTTGTTAAATACTCTGTATGTTGGTTATGTATATATGGATGTTAGTACCTAATGCTCGGGAGTCTGATCATCAGACCGGTACGCTTGTATTTATTCTGCCTTGTTAACCACGTGGGTGGTTAACGGCGTTGTAGCACCAAATTATTTAGTTATTATTTTGTTGTTTATTTCCGCTGCGATTTCAATTATTGTTAAGTGCGTAGTAGGGGTGTTATAGAGGGGGTTAGTGCTATCATTAAGAATTTAATTAACTAAAGCAAATCATTAAGAAAATTAACAAAACAACTCCTTTCTTTCCTTTACAAACTCATGGCACCTGATTGCCTTCTCATTTCCTTGCTGCAGCCGAGTTGGTAAGAGTGTTCTTCTTCCCTCTCTTCTCCTTCCCTTCATCTCCTTCCATGGAAGCTCCAAGGTCCCTTAATGGAGCCTTGAGTTATAACACCATTTTTATGTTAATTTCCTAGTTAATTCTATCAAGACTTGAGGCAAAATCTTCCCAAGTTACTACAAGAATTCGCCACCAATATATGCTCCAAGAATTGTCTTGAATCAATATCAATCCAAGGAGTATTCAAGGTTAACTTAAGGTATTTTCATGATTGAAAATCCTTAAGAAATGCTATATATATAACTGAAAATTCCAACTCTTCTAAGCATGATTTCTTTATCAATTTCATGAAGGAAAATTGGTTCTCCATCCATCCTAGAAGCACCGAAAATTCAAGGTAAAATACTTAAGGTAAATTCTTTGAAAACTACTTATAAATCTACTTAAGATCTTTGTTAAGATCTAACTCCTAAACCTCTTCCTTCTCATGTGTTAATACCGAAATTTGGAGCTACAATTTCCATTGAAGGAAGCTTGGGAAATTCAAGAGGAGTTCAAGTACTTAATAATCCTTGATTAAGAGTAAGTTTATTAAGTTAATCCTTAATGTTCTAAGCTTTGTATAAGCTCACAAATTGTGTACAAAAAATTATGTACACCTCTCCAATTAATTAAGGCCGAATTAATGAGGTTACTTACCAAGATAAATAATTATAACTCTTAAGCTAAAGTTGTTACCATAAGATATAATTTTATGTCACTAAACTTTTTTATGAAGAGTTTATTATATGGCCGAATTACCTAGGAAGGATTTGCTCCATTTTGAGCTAAAAATAAGTCTAAGACATTACAATAATTTTTACATGAGAAATATGGTTCATATGTATTTATGTATAATTATTATGAGTTATAAATCAAGTTTTAAAAATTATATGGCATCATATAATTGACCTAATTCAATTGTTGAAAAATTGGTTTTAATGAGCTATATATGTATATAAATTCATATTATGAATTTTGGGAAAGTTAATAATAATTACTAGTGTTTAAATGACTAGTTTAATAGTTATGTGGTAAAAATGTAATTTTTAGAAGTTATGTGGATATATAGTACAAGCCGAGAGTAATAAGTGTCCTTGGCATAATTATGACATATTATAGTATAAGAATTAATATTATGAATTTTGGTTAAATTAAATAAGTGCTTAAGTGTTACTAACATTTAAAAGTTTTGGGGCTATTTTGTAATTTTGGAAAATTGGTGTATAGCTGAATTAACAATGAATTTGTGGGTACAATAATGTATTAAGTATGAAATTAGGCTTTGGTCAAAGTGTTGACCGAAAACATTGGGTTAAATGATTATAGACATAAAGTATTAAGTTTAAAAGTTTTGGGGTGAAATTGTAAATTTATAAAAGTTATATGTGAATCTAGAATTTAATGGGGTGGATGCATAATTGTAAAGAA
>CM041780.1:254161528-254202088 GCA_023374045.1 Limonium bicolor
TAAAAATAAAGAAGAGGAGAATTAGAGAATTAATTAACAAGTGACCAATAAAATTATTATACGAGAGTTACATAAATTAAACACTCTCAGTTAATCCTATTCTAGGACATTGTTTGACCAGACGTTGACCGGGAACTAAACAAGTACAGTCTACGGTGAACGGTATGGGATTCTTGCAACCTGTTTGCTACCGGATTACACCGGCTTGTGTGCTATCTGTTGTTTGAAATAACGACCAAGATAGTTGCATGTAAAATGTTGTGTTATTCTTGTGCACTGTTGTGTTGCTTTACGTGCGTGAATGATACTAACTATAATGTGTATGTCCCACGCATACAACACTACATTACCAGTGGATTAAATACCTGCGTTTTATCATACCGAGAACTTGTACTCAAGTTTCTCACTAACTTCACTTTATAACAAACGTCGTTATCCTAAACGTGATAATTGACAATACACATTGTGTTCTTGATTAACGTCCTCATGTGACATCTAACAAATTCTATACTACGAGAAGCGAGGAGCCCAGTTGGATCTGGCCATGCATGCTACAGGAGCCGTACCTATCACATGTCGTCTCCTATTCAATTTACGTCGCGACGGGAGTTTTGGCTGCACTATGTCACTCACCGGCTGCGTACCGGAATAGTTCAAGTTGGGAGGAAGACTTTATTCCTCTCGAGGGTTCGATTCCCACCTCTTTTAAGTACAGGAGTTAACTACGTTATCTTCTGAGGGACTCATTACCCACCTACTTGTACGAGAGTCCCATCTCGTCTAAGGGTTTATCACACCCGACCAATTTACTCTATGAAGATGGAGTTTAACGAGGTCACTATACCTCCACTACTGTGAGGTACTCTTATATACATGTTAGTCCCATTGTGAGGATCTGACTACTCGTAAACAATTGCAGATCATCTAACTTGACCTTCTGAAGTCTTGTTCTATGTGACATTGTTGTCCTTGTATGGATACTTGTTATTATCATGTTATGCTTGTTTACAGCTTTATAAAAATGAACTGCATGTATTCGACAAAGTAGTTGGTGTGGCCCAGTAGCCGATGGGCTACATGTTTCCATACCAGCGTTGTTTGCTGAGCCTCTTTGGGGGCACCCCCATTTTTCAGGTACCTGAAGAATAAAGAGATTGCCCGACCGAGTGTAGGTGGGGTAGAAATAAGACAGGGATTATTACTACCGGCATCAATCTACAGTACTGTATTTTTACTATTGACTTTTGTTGTTTTAAGAGGTTGGTATTCAGCGCTCAGACCGCATCATTTGTAAGTTGTATTGAAGTTAGCCTTGTTAGTCACATGGGTGACTAACGGCGTTGTAGCACCACCCGTTGTTATGTATATATTTTCCGCTGCATTTCCAGTTATCTTTGGGAGCTATCATCGTACATGATGTGAAGTTTCGGGTTGGGGTGTTACAAAAAGTGGTATCAGAGCGTAGTTGCGCTCTGAGATCTGAATACAACCGAAATTAACCTTGGGATACAGGGTGTGTGATAGAACAGTGAGGAGTAGAAAGTTAGTTTTTACTTTGTCCGCCGAAGGGCGCTAACAACTGTCCAAACTTACGGTAACTACAAACTATGACCTGCCTAAATAACGAGCAGATGTCAGGAAGAGGAATACATTAATTAACTCAAATACTTAAGACTACCGGAATTGGCGAAAGGGTGTGCTGAAGACCGTACGACGCCAATTGTCACCCACACGGGAAGCTGACGACGAATAACAATGACACCATACTGATGATAACCAGGAAGGCTGACAACACCGCCAAGTAAACAGTGATAATGGAGTAAAAATATATCTCAATGGACATACACTGCATGATGATCCAACCTGCATGGCGCACTTGCTACAACAAGTGCTGCTCCAGTAAAACAAATGAAGGAAAATGAAGACCTACACGTAAAGAACAAACACTGAATTTTATGGGATACCCAGGCACTGAGCTTGCCGCCTAGTGCGGGACTGGAAAATCTTACAACCCCTTTTTAACTTCACGAGAAGATCGTGCGAAACCTTGAAATATGACTATCAGTATAGTCCTACAAAAATAACCAATGATAATATCAAGGAAACCAGAACAAAATCTCACTATATATAACTAAACATCCAACATAAATAAACACGGGATGTAGTACCTGCTCAAATACCAAGGGTCTCGGCTAGTATCATTACAGTGACAATGCTGGACTCCTAATCAACAGTGAGAAGGGAACAAACTTTGAATCCAGATATTTTGAAGTCAGGAAAACTACCAAAATAGCAATATTAAATGCTATATATAAATACATATAATTGGGAGGTTATAAACCTAAAACATTTGAGGAGTATTGATATATTTCAGAGGGTTAAGAATCATAAAATATACCTACCCTATTTTGAGGCACATGTCCTACACTATCCTTATGGATTTATATGAGCATATGTCTTCTATGACAGCTCAATTTGTGGATACGAGTAAAGAGCTCAGAAAATCAAAGAAAGCTAACACCAATGTAAATTAAATTTTCTTATGTACACGATAACGAATAACACTCCTTGACACTTGCAAGGGAGGCAGTATAAGTTATATTAAGGCTTTAGTTTAATATATACACTAAAGATAAGTGGGAGTTAAACATAACAATGGGCAAATATACCCTTGATTTGTAACAAGTGATTTACACCGGAACTTTCCTAACGTTATATACCAATCACCATGACCTTAAAACCTCTAATTAATACACCTAAACGGTCTATTTTCTTTTGAAGCCAATGAGAGTGTGGAATAACCACGTTTCTAAGAGGTAGGAACAAACAATAAGCTTTGGTTGCCTTGTCACCAACCGTAGGATTCAAACTGGGAACCCTTAGTTGAAATGGTTCTAATGTTTAAAGGTACTTAACCTAGGTTGAACATATAGTCCACCTAATTCATGGAATTTAAATGGAGTGAGAAGAAAGCCAAGCTTTATGGAACAAGAAATAATACTTTATGGAACCGTAATTGATCAAAATATAAAAAAAAACGTTTCCTTGGAGTCTTATTCCAATTTAGTAATAACTATGACTGCCTTTGTTCCAAGTGATGATAACCAAGGTGTAGACAATGATCAAGCCCTGATAAGTTAAATACTAGATAAAACCTTTTTAAGAGAAGAGTATATTTCAAGGTACCCAAGTCCATAACTGAATTTATTGCTTGCATGATGTGTTTAAGAGTCAAATGACTGATGAAATAATTATTAGACAGCAAGTGTCTAGGTGTTTAATAAGAATTGATCTTTTATGCCAAGAAGAAAAACTAGATTCCTCGCTAAATGATTTGATCAAAGGAACTTAGTTCCGGGAATTAAGGAGTACCCTAGTTTCAAGTCTAGGTTACAACAGTTATTAGATTAGTTGTATAACAGTTAAGAAAGAATGTTGTAACCACCACGTCACAAAGTCTTGATAAGATAAAATTTGGAAACTTGCAATTATGTGGTTGTTTGATATTTGACGTGGGAGGTCGAACTTGATCTTGGTCAGATCAAGGGAAAACCAATCACAAAATGGAGTGGAGGGATAGTTCAACACTGACGCTGACCCCGTCAGGGTTGGATGATACCTGAGACTCCCTACAAGTGGTCACCAATATCTCTGTGATAAGTCAAAATTTGTTCCTATTTCTAATAAAGAGTCTACCTAATAAAATATATTAGATGTTGAGGATGTAAGTTAAAGGTTAAATCAACCAAGCTACCCTGACAGAATTAAATAGCTAAAATGACTCCGCGTATGTCGGGAAGAAAATCGTCTGTAAAGGAAATACTAATTGTTATTATACCAGGAGTCATGATAATAAATTAAATAGGAAACCAAGAGACATTTATCTATAATGACAGTATTGGGAAGCTACCTTCTAAATTATGGCTTTATTGCCATCTGAAGGGAAGGATCAACTTTAAGTCTTTCTGTATGAATTCAAACCCAGTATATTAAATGAGAACCTACCTATAAGTATGGTAGGATATAAAGAGTGGAAATATTATACTAATACTCACATGAGTTGTTTTATAAACCGCAAGAACATGTGGAATTGTGAGGAAATTGTACCTTGTTAGAAACCTTAACGGGAACCCCACTGTGGTATACTTGATGAACATACAATAAAAGATCATGTATGTACTACCAACAATTTGTGAATCAATAATAACAGGAAATCTTTCTATACTATATACAAGATGCACGGCCCGACCGTAGCTCATACTTTACATTGAAAATGAAAACCGCATATGATGACAGTAAACTCAAATACTAGAATCACACGATAATGATCTAAGAGAGAAATTTTAATATGCCCCAGTATTAATACAAGACCCGAACGCCGACGATTACAACTACAGGAGGTGACAAAAAGAAGACAATGTTAAGACCAACAAAAATACTGCAACTTTACAGCTACAACAACTGTACCGTTGAATGCACCAGCAACATCGACAGAGATGACGAACCCCGCCATCAGGACGTTACGTCATAAACCACTATCAAAGGAGAATATATCAAAAAACCTATCGGGCAAGGACCCATGGAAAGATGATTGCTTCAACTAAACGTACGAGAGCTTATGGACTTGACAAGAAATATTCCTAAGAGGGACAGGTAAGTAGTAATACAACATGAAGAATACCAAGCAATGCTGCAACTAACAGTTACTTGGAGACAAGATAATCTGGAGCAGTGGCATAACGCGGCATATCGATCCGACAGTTTAAACAAGCCATGAGATAATATTGGAAACAAACAAGATGGAAGATCCCCTTCACCCATACATACGGGATTCAAATATAAACGCATAATAATGCAAAATAGAACATGTCAGAGAATGCATAGATTCTTAGGGGCAATACCCCGTAAACGGACAGAAGTCCAGACAAGATCAACAATGACAACCAAACAAAGGTAATGATGAACATAACTCGTCAACCTTACATATGTACATTAATGAAGTTAAACATATCACCTACGAAGCGCATTTAAGACTATTCTAGAATGATTGAACATTACTTAATCAGAGTTGCGCAGCAGAAGCGCGGTGGTCCCATCAGTTAGAATTATCTACTGAGCTCAAAGGGAATGCACCACGTATTTAATGTATCTTAACCAAAAACATGTGTTCTATCCACCAAAAGTCTTACAGCCCGAAAGGTTATTCTTAAAACTAATCATAAGTTAAAAATGAGAGTGAAGACTCCTTCACTATTTACCAACTAGTTATACTAGTCAAGGGTACGTGGGCGTACCCCTTTTTAAGGGGGGAGAGCCTATTGTGTTTTTAGCATAGACGTACACTTTCATTGTACTGTTACACTGTGATTTGTATGTTTGACTCTGTGATTCTACGAACTTTACTTACTGATGTGTACTTACACTGATATGAATGGTTATGTGTACTACATTACACTACTTTGAAATTACTACGTGGATTATGTGTACTACGCTACACTATATTGAAGTTACTCTGTGAATGCATGCACTTGTCAATTTGTACTGTGCTACACTACTATGAATGAACTATGTGCACTACGTTGCACTACATTGAAGTTATTATTGGTGATGACCTTTCATGATCATTACACTATATATTATGTTGAATATATACTACGAACTTAAAAAGTAGTGGAACTTGGGACTTGATCCCTAAAATAGAATTGAGTTGTGGATGCTTAATGGAACTTGATTCCTCATAACCATTTATATTTAGAAATGAGACTTCGGGGCGAAGTCCTTTTAAGGGGGTAGATTGAAATACCCCAAATCTAATAAATACCTTAAAACTGTTAAATAATGAAGAATTGATCTTGGAATAAATCATTTCAGTTACGCATGCTAATTTATGCATACAAACGTTACGTAAATAATATTACGCGTGCGCATGCAAACTCATGCACGCAAACGTAACGTAAAAATAGTCGTTTTACCGTAAACGCTAACGGGCGTAATTTTACAAACGTCGTAACATACTCGTACAAAACGCTCATGTACGTTTATTAACAAGGACTAAAATCCTTACATAACGAGCTCGATAAAGAGAGCGACGCCAAGGAAAGATCAATACGAACATTTATACAACTCATAAAACGACAACGTTCGATCCATGAACGTTAATATAATTATAATGTCATCTTCACGTACGCATATAAACGCTTACGTACGAACATTAACGGGCATTAAACCCCTTACGAAAAAAGTTCAATTAAGAGAGCGTCACTTGGGAAAAATATATACGAGCGTTTATACGACCCGGCACACAATAACGTTACCTGTAAAAACGTGAAAAATACCAACTAGCAATGTAAATATTTTACGATTGCCTAAGCATTTATAAATGATAAAATAAATTGATATACACATTTAAACAATGTAACAACTTATGTTACATAATCTTGATATTTAAAATATATCATGAATACTTAGGAAATGTTATAACATCAATTATAACACAAAGTTTACAAGTCCCAAAATCTGTACATTAATGCCGATTTTATATGGCATATTTGGACATGTTGTATACACTTTCACTTAGTAAAACAATTAACTACCTAATATACCTATCTTATACATATGTATACATTATTATGCTAAGGTTAAAAACTACCTAATATGCCCTATACATTACGGTAATACATGCATATGCATGACCAAAAAAAAAAAAAGAAACGGTACTTATGTACCAAGAACAACCGGTAATATACTAGCTTTAGTTAAGCACAAAATCTGTAGCTCACTACAACATACTAGCTCAAATGGTGCAATAAAAGTTGCCCCTTTTGATCAAAATCTTGCTCTAACAAGATAATTGGTGCAAGATTAATCTTGCCCTAAGGTTGCACTAGTTGGTTTGCTACAACAGTAATTTTGGTGCAAGTTTTTATATTGCACTATTTGAGTAATACTATTGGTGCAAAAAAGTGTACCCTAATTGATCTAATGCAAACGGGGCAAAAAAAAATTGCACTAAAAGACTAAAATCAATTAGTGCAAGTTATATTTATTGCACCATTTGGTGCCTATCTATTAGTGCGACTTATAATATTGCACCATTTGAAAACTAACTAATAGTGCAATAATGTTTAGCGCACTATTTGATGAATTCTTTGCGGTTGAAACCACATAACAAATAGGGCGACATGTAAAGGTTGCACTATTTGATTGTTATCAACTAGTGCAATATTTTTATTTGCTCCATTTGATAACTTACTAATAGTGCACAAGCTATAAATTGCACTGTTTGCATTTAACAAATAGTGCAATTTTCTGCCTTGCCCCAATTTGAATTATATATCCTAACGTACCGGCCACACAAATAGAGCAAGTTTTAAGTATTGCACTAATACATATTGAACAAAAGGAGCAAGGTTTTATTTTCCCCTATTCAATATCATTCAAGTAGTGCAAGTCCACTCTCATTGCTCTATTTAATGCAACGATTAGAGCAAAAATAAGTGCACTATTTGATCATTCAGCTTTTAAAAAAAAAATCTTCAATGTTGATAACATTAATAATCTCATTATTTGGTTAATTAAATTGTTAATAAACATGAAAAATACAAAAGATGAGTCAAAATGATATTTACTATTATATTTTCCATAAAATCTGTCATACAACATTTCATAACTATTCCAAACACAATCGTAAACAAATTTTCTTGATTGTGTTAGTTCATGACACTATTACAACCTTTCTTGACTGTACATTTTCTCACAAAAGCTCCTACATACCATACAAACAGAGCATACTAACTACACTGCTACAAGATGCTCCAGGTGGCTTCAATGCTTGTACATCAACTGTGTACATCCACACTGCTACAGCAGATACAGACTGGCCATAAACCTACAGTTTAATTTCCAGTTTTCCACTCAGCTTAGATATGCACAACAACCGTGATCAGTGTTGAAGGGTCTGGTTCCTCTGAAACTAATCATTATCAGATTTGCATCTTTTGGCTTGTCGCATAGAATGAACACTTGAGTTGAGTTTTGCTTAAGAAAATCTGACAGATAAACAAAACAAATCAACTCAAATTTCCTCTGCAACGAGATAGTTTCAGTTCAATCAGGATAAATGTCACAGAAATATTTAGCATCTGCTGGGTCACCTTTCGTACAGATGTTCGAGGTATATTATACATACATAAATTAATGACAATCATAAGAAAACAATATATACATATACATACATAACACAAACTGGTGTTCTTACTTAAACTTTATTCCAGTCCAGTTGACTGCATCAATTGGACATCAGCTGCTCAGTTTTCATTGCTAGAGGATGAAATGCGCCGTGTGGAGAGAGTAAATGTGAGAAAGACAGATTTCCCACACCAGATGCTCTCTTCAACAGTTTAATACTATTATCTTGAGTTGAGGGAAGGTCTGCCAATGCTAATTAGTTAACTTTATGATTGTGATTAAGATGGCTTTCATGCTGTCTGGAATGGGTTCTGCTTCCGCTGATGTTTTCAGAACGGTATGTTTTTTCCATTAATTCTAATATGAATAAGTAAGCATGCTAACCTTTCTCCTTCTAGTCTCCGCATACAATTCACTTAAAATTCCATGAGTTTTGCAGGCAAGGTCACGATGGGAAAAGCGACAGTCAAAAATATTGGTAAGACTTTTACATGCATGCCTTCATCCTCAAGAACTCTTCTGTTCTACTGATACATAAACAATCTATTTGATTCATCACGTTGTCTTTGGTATTCATTTGATTGTATCTAGTTCAGGAACAAGCGAGAATGAGGATGGTGAAGCAGGAGGAGGATTCTGCTGGTGAAAGCGGGGTGTCTTACTGGAGCAACTTCTGGGGACGCCCAAATGATTTTCAAAGCACAGGTTTTTCTAGAAAAAGTTTAGCAACTCGTCTAATATATATGCTTATATAAAAAACCTCGCCTAATATGACATAGTAGTCACTGCTTTAGCCTAGACTGACCCACCCTTCTGGGTTGGTTGTGCTTTTCTTTAGTCTAAGATAAGTGACAACACCAATTTTTACCATATTTGTTGCAGAGGAAGAAGCAAAAGAGAGAGCAAGGAGGGCTGCTGCAGCAGCTAGGAGATGGAGAGAGTACTCTTTAGTTCAGATCATTCCCTTGTGTTTTTGTTTCCTTTGCAATATATAAATTTCAAAACATGAAACTACTACTATTCAGTTCAATAGAAAAATCTTTTTACCCTTTTCAGATGTTCCAGTTTCTCAGTGTAGACCTGTTCAGTTTCATCATCACCTTCATCATAGAGCCACTCTTCAGTCTGCTGTAGTCTCTAACATATCCCATCCTCAGAATCAGAAGTGAATCTCCGATATGTGCTTAAGATCTAGCCATAGAGATCAATATAAATACAAACTTTAATGATAGCATGATAGTTAATATTGACACAGCAGAACGAGTGGCAAAAGTAGGTTCGCCAGAAATTTAAATTAAGGTCTCAACCAGTTTATGACCCTTTTAGACAGATGAGAGCCAACACATTAACAAGAAAAAAACTCTTCCCCGTTAGCCAAGCACCTTCATAGCTACATTCATGGTAAAACTTTCATTCATACCTCTGCCAGAGCTACAATAAAATCAAACAAAGGAATTATAGCACACAGAATAGTACAGACCTTGAAATTTTAGTCTCTGAACAACAATACCATCTAGTAGCAGCTCTGAACTATAAACAACAGCACCTGAAAAATCAAAATTAACAATTTTACAAATCGGGGACGGGGTTGTTTTAAAAAGATAGGCACCCCTGATGATGCAATGCAAATAGAATTTAGATTAAAAGATTAATGGTGCAGCTACCCAGTTGAAGAAACAGCTTCCTCGACTCAAGCTTGTGGTGTTTGATATATATAAATCCTACTTATTAACATGAACGTGTGTAACTATCAGTTGACAATTAGTTAATGTGCTAGCTTTAATTAATGTAATACAGTAGTTTTTTTAACAGGCAGCCTCTTCTTCATTTTCTCGGCAGAGATGCGGTATGGTCAAATAAAGGTTATGGAAATTATATCCAATGACCAACACCAATTACGAAGCACTTGAGAGTTTTCCTAACAGTCCAATAAGGGAAACACCACATTATCATATAATCGTCATGAATTTATCTGAATCCACAAACTATCATTACAACACTGATGATACTAAACAGGAAGCCAAACACTTCGTACATCTCGAGATTGGAAAAAAGAACAACCTAACTGTGTTGGAAGCTAAATAAATATACAAGACAATTCAGGGAGGAAGAATTCACACTCTTGTTACATATGTCGCAGCAGCAAACCTGCTGTACCCGGTTGTAGTTGATCTAGCCGAATCATTAAGATAACAACTCACTATATGAGAGAACTATATAATACGAACAAAACGCCATCAAGAGCATAATAGAAGAAGAAGAATAAGAAGAATGGACATGCAGTAAATGTACCTTGGTCGACGAAGGGGCTGGAGATTTGAGAGCTATCGCAGAATTACAGTGAGTAATAGGCGCAGAGCATGGAGTTCCTTCTTTGCCAGCTAGGATTGCAAAATTACCGTAAGTGAAGAACGAAAAGAGGCATAGAGCATGTATGTGGATTCGTCATTGCTAGTATGAATTGAAAAATTATCGAGAACGAGATGTAAATCAGGCGCAGAGCATGCTGTTCCATGTTCGCCAGTAAGGATTCCAAAATTACCGTGAGTGAAAATCGAAAAGAGGGGCAAAGCATGTATGTTACTTTATTTGCAAGCAAGAATGAAAAATTATCGTGACTGAAGATTGAAAACAACAGGCACAGAGAGTTCCTTGTTCGCCAGTTAAGATTGCAGAATAGAGAACAGTTAGGGTTTTAGAGAAGAGTCGCTGAAATTTTTTTAAAAAGAAATTACTGCAATATTGGTGCAACCAGATAAATTGCACTAGTAGATGGTGACAAATAGTGCAACAAGTTATGTTGCGCACCATTTGATCAACTATCAAATAGGCACAGTAAATCTACTATCGGAGCGAAGAAAAAAAGATGCCCTATTTAACTCTATCAATTAGTGCAAGCCTGAAAGATGCACTAACTGATTGTATCTATTAGAGGGAATTTTTATTTCGCACCTATTGATCAACATGGGAATAAGTATATATTGGACTAATGGGGCGATGATACGGAGGTGCACTATTTGACATAACCAAATAGTGCGAGCAAAAAGTTGCACCATTATATTTTCTCTATTGGGGTGAAATATTCACAATGCACCGTTTTACCATTATACAAATAGGGCAACTCGAAAAAATTGCACCAACAGATAGTTTATATTGGTTCATGGTTGGTACGATTAGGTGAATGTGCATGAGGAAATATCAACAAATAGGGTGACATAAACAGTTGCACCAATTGATACTATCAATTAGTGCAATTTTTTCTGGGTGCCCCTTTTGCTATGGTCAAGTAGTGCACTATAATTGGTGCCCTATTTAATGTAACTTTTAGGTGCAACCTTTAAGATGCACTAATTGATAGTCTATAAGTTGCCCCAATAAAGCAATATTGTTGTAGTGGCTAACCACCACACATTAACGTTAGTTAATGAACTTATAATTAGCAAAAAAAAAAAAAACTGGAGCAATTACCATAAGTTTACGGTAGTATAATTAGGTGGTGAATCAAATAAAAATCTGTAGCAATGCACTTGAAGAATACCGTACTACTTCTACACTAATTGAACAAAAAAAAAAAAACGTTAGTTACCATGGTGTCATCATGTGCTGGTAATCAAATAGAAAACATGTAGCATACGGTAGTATACTCAGGTACGTAATCAAACAAAAATAAAACTGTAACGAATACTGTATGTTAACGTTAGTATACTGGTGAATATATAATCACATAAAACATGTAACAAGTACCACCTAATTAGCGGTAATAAATTAGCTTCTAATTAAGCAAAAACCTGCACCAAATCATCACATAAGTAACGGTTATGCATGTACATATATTTGGCAACAAAAAAAATCTGTAACTTATCTACATCAAAGCCGGTTGCATATATACATATGGGATAAGATTTAAATGTCTTATTTAACATGTTAGACTTTATAAAATGCCATGGGACTTTATGAGTCACATTCCCACTTGATGTATTATATAATGACAAGATAATCTTGTCCCAAGTCAGCACCATGGTTACCGAAAACCTGCAACAAAACAAGAAAGGTTAGGTATATAATAAGACATGATTAATTAATACAAAGTCATAAAGTCCAGCTCCTCTCCACCTCCTTGCCGAATACATGATTGAATAAGGGGGGATAGTGCTATTAGTGTAGGTGTTAGTTATCAAAAGCAAAACCATTAGAAAAGTAGCAATTATTCCTACCTCACGTCCTACATACAAAATCGGCAGCTTGGAGTCCATCCCTTCACAAGCTCAACCGGTAAACCATGTTACAAAAAAAAACAGAAGTAAGCTTATCTTGTATACCACCGAACAGGAATATATACATACATAGTTAATAAACAAACAAAAGCCTATTACTACTACATGCTGCAGCCGGTAATGTACAAGGACTTATAACATGATTTTAACTACTTTATTAATATGGAAACATCATAAGTCATCTTCCCACATGTGCATAAGATATTGACAAGAATAAAACTAGTCCAAGTTGGCCCCTCTTTGTCGAAAATCTGCACCAAAACAACAATGGATTAGCATAGAATAATCAAAGAATACCAACTCTACCTAACTTGCCTAATAGTTTTGACTTGCTCTCATCCTTTCAGTTCCACCATTGCCGAAAGTGTGACTGCATGGAGACTTATTGGAGCCTAAAAATCAAAAGAAAACATTAAGTTAAGTCCTTACCTAACATAACAATTATTATACCCACACAATTAACTAATCAATTCCCATTCTTATTTCACAAAACCCACGACACCTTTCATTCTTTCATTCTTCAAGTGTCGAATGGGTAAGCTCCTCCTCCCTTTCTTTCTTCTTCTTCCTTCAAGCTCTAAGCTCCATTAATGGAGTTTTAATTTCAATCTTCATTTTTGTGTTAATTTCCTAGCTTTCTTCATCAAGTCTTGAAGCAAACATCAACCTAAAGTTACTACAAGAATTCGGCTCGCATTTATGCTCCAAGAGGTTGTCTTGAATCAACATTAAACCAAGGAGCATTCAAGGTTAACTTAAGGTATTTTGTGCTTGAAAAATACTTAAGACTTCAATATATATATAACCGAAAATTATAATTACTCTAAACATATTTTTCTTCATCAAATTCTTGAAGGAAAATTGGTTCTCCATCCATCCTAGGAGTGCCAAAAATTTAAGGTAAATTCCTAAGGTAAATCCCTTGAAAACATCTTGTAAATTCTACTTAAGATCTTTGTTAAGATCTAACTCCTAAACCCCTTCCTTCTCATGTGTTGATACCGAAATTTGGAGCTACAATTTCCATTGAAGGAAGCTTGGGAAATTCAAGGAGAAATCAAGTACTTAATCATCCTTGATTAAGAGTAAGTATATTAAGTTAATCCTTAATGTTTAAAGCTTTGTTTAAGCCCATAAATTTTGTACAAAAATTTTGTACACATATCCAATTAATTAAGGCCAAAAATGGTGAGTTAATTACCAAGAAAAATAATTATAACTCTTAAGCTAACCTAATTACCTTAAGGTATAATTTTATGTCACAAAAAAAATAATTATGAGGAGCCTAGTACATGGCCGAAATATCTAGTAATAATTTGCTCTATTTTGAGCTAAAAATATGTCTAAGGTATTACAATAATTTTTACATGAGTTATATGACTCATATGTATTTATGTATAATTATTATAAGTTATAGATCAAGTTTGAGAAATGATATGGTGATATATTATCATTGCCGAAACCAAATGGTGAAGAATAATTTTTAATGAGCTAAATATATATAAATACATACTATGAATTTTGGGTAACTTAAAAATAATTACTAGTGTTTAAATGACTAGTTTAATAAGTTATGTGGTAAAAATATGATTTTTAGGAAGTTTGGGGTAAGTTAGGTGATTACCGAGAATTAAGGGTATCCATGGCATAATATAATATAGTGTCAGAATTAATATTATGAATTTTGGTTGAATTAAATAAGTGTTTAGTAGTTAAAATAACAATTTATAAAGTTTTGGGGCTATTTTGTAATTCTTGGAAAGTTTGGTGTAAAACCGAGAAACATATAAGTTTATGGGTAAATTAATGTATTAAGTATGAAATTAGACTATGGTCAAAGTGTTGACCAAAAACTTTGAGTTAAAATGATTTATGACATGAAATATTAAGTTTATAAAAGTTTTGGGATGAATATGTAATTTATAAGAGTTTAAATATAAAACCAGATTTTATATGGGGCGAATTCACAATTTGTGGAAATATAAGTGTCCACTTGGTTATTAAGGAAATTAAATATTAAAACTATAGTTTCTAAGTGAATATATAGTTTATATAAAGTTTTCGGGGTTAAAATGTAATTATAGAAAGTTATTTGTCAAAACCAAAAGGTTAATGGTTGAATTGGTAATTAATAAAAGTTATAGTGTTCAAATAATAAATATCGAATTTTTGGAGGTGGTTTAGTGAATTAATTAATTAAGGAAATGAAACTATGTATTATAATGTATTTTGGAGTATAAAGTAAAGTTTATGAAATAAATGAGGTTATAATACAATAACCGAAAAGTATGATGTATTTATGGGATTAAAAATAATTGTAAGTCCTATATGGATATTTAAGAAATTTAGAAAAGAAAATTATGATTTAAGGATTTATGAAATTAAAACTATATGATATATAAGTACCACTAATTTGCTTGTAAAAGAAATAATATTATTTGGGGTTAGTTTGTAATTAATAAAAGATATGGGAAAATATGCCCATGCGTGACATGTAATATAATTTGAGAATTTATTAAGTGGTTATGTCATTTAGACAATTATATATAAGTATCTTAAATAATACCTGTGTATATAATATATACATTTTAGATTTTCAAGTAAATCGAAAGGAAATGAATATAAGGAATTTAATGTGGAAACGCCAAATAATATTTGGAGTTATAGTATATTTAAAAATAAAGTTAAGAGGATAATTAATTAACAAGTGACCAATAAAATTATTATACGAGAGTTACATAAATTAACACTCTCAGTTAATCCTATTCTAGGACATTGTTTGACCAGACGTTGACCGGGAACTAAACAAGTACAGTCTACTGTGAACGGTATGGGATTCTTGCAACCTGTTTGCTACCGGATTACACCGGCTTGTGTGCTATCTGTTGTTTGAAATAACGACCAAGATAATTGCATGTAAAATGTTGTGTTATTCTTGTGCACTGTTGCGTTGCTTTACCGTGCGTGATGAACTAACTATAACGTGTATGTCCCACGCATACCACCCACATTACCAGTGGATTAAATACCTGCGTTTAATCATACCGAGAACTTGTACTCAAGTTTCTCACTAACTTCACTCTATAACAAACGTCGTTATCCTAAACGTGATAATTGACAATACACATTGTGTTCTTGATTAACATCCTCGTGTGACATCTAACAATTCTATACTACTAGAACGAGTAGCCAGTTGGATCTGGCCATGCATGCTACAGGAGTCGTACCTCTCACAGGTCGTCTCCTATTCAATTTACGTCGCGCCGGGAGTTTTGGGTGCACTATGTCACTCACCGGCTGCGTACCAGAACAGTTCAAGTTGGGAGGAAGACTTTATTCCTCTCGAGGGTATTCCACCTCTTTTAAGTACAGGAGTTAACTACGTTATCTTCTGAGGGACTCATTACCCCCTACTTGTACGAGTCCCATCTCGTCTAAGGGTTTATCATACCCGACCAATTTACTATGTGAAGATGGAGTTTAACGAGGTCACTATACCTCCACTACTGTGAGGTACTCTTATATACATGTTAGTCCCATTGTGAGGATCTGACTACTCGTAAACAATTGCAGATCATCTAACTTGACCTTCTGAAGTCTTGTTCTATGTGACATTGTTGTCCTTGTATGGATACTTGTTATTATCATGTTATGCTTGTTTACAGCTTTATAAAAATGAACTGCATGTATTCGACAAAGTAGTTGGTGTGGCCCAGTAGCCGATGGGCTACATGTTTCCATACCAGCGTTGTTTGCTGAGCCTCTTTGGGGGCACCCCCATTTTTCAGGTACCTGAAGAATAAAGAGATTGCCCGACCGAGTGTAGGTGGGGTAGAAATAAGACAGGGATTATTACTACCGGCATCAATCTACAGTACTGTATTTTTACTATTGACTTTTGTTGTTTTAAGAGGTTTGTATTCAGCGCTCAGACCGCATCATTTGTAAGTTGTATTGAAGTTAGCCTTGTTAGTCACATGGGTGACTAACGGCGTTGTAGCACCACCCGTTGTTATGTATATATTTTCCGCTGCATTTCTAGTTATCTTTGGGAGCTATCATCGTACAGGATGTGAAGTTTCAGGTTGGGGTGTTACATAAGGTTGTACTAAAGTTTGAAGCTTAAATCAAACTTAAACTTAATAGATTTAATTATAGAAACTTACTCCTTAAATCAAGGTGATTCTTGTACTTGATTTCCTCTTGAATTCCAAGCTCCTCCAATGGATCTTGGTGTTGAACTTTCGGCCTCCATACATAGATTTAGAAGATCCAAGTGTTAGACTTCTAACAAGGGTTTCTAAGTAAGATTTGGAGTAGTTTATAAGTGTTTACCTTAAGTAGTTTGTCGAGGAATTTTCGGTTCACCTTTGGATGATTGGAGATCCAAGTTTCCTTCATGAAATGATGAAGAGAACATTGATTTAGAAGCTATATTTTTCGGACATAAGCTTAGGTATTTACTAGGATTTTCAAACAAGAACTATACCTTAACTTGATCTTGTTTGCTCCTTGAGCTGTTGTTGAATCTAGGTGACTCCCTTGGTGTTCCTATGTAGCCAAATTCTTGCCTTAGAACTATGATGAATTTTGCTTCAACACTTGATGGAAGTTGCAAGGAATTTGACACAAAAATAGAGTTTAAGTTTAAATCTCCATCAATGGAGCTTGAAGCTCACAAGAAGAAGTTAACTATGGAAGAAAGAAAAGAGAGAAGGAAGAGAGAGCCTTACCAAAACCGGCCAAGTGAGGAGCAAGGAGAATGCTAGCTCACGTATGGAATTAAGAGAATAGGCAAGGAAGGAATCTTGACACAATATTGTCAAAGTTGGGTAAGATTTTCCATAGTTTAATTACTTGACTCTTGGCTCCATAAAGACTCCATAAACGGCCATGCTTTCGGCCACATGGGGGGGAAATGAATGACTTTGTAAGCCACTTGAAACAAAGTGACAAGGCAAGAATACTAGGAAATTAGGTAAGGTATTTCTTTTTCATTTTCTATGTTGAATTACCCATGCTGATTGTCTTGTTTTCCTTGTAGGCTCACGACAATGTGCTGTAGGTAGTCATTTGATTTTTGTTTATTGAAGACAAGGAATTAAGCTTAGTTAGGTAGGTGTCTGAAATACCCCTAACCTTAAAAACATAATTAAATGATCTATTAAGGATCTAAGATGGTTAATAAACATCTAAATACCATTGGGGAACAATCTAAAGATCTCAACAAGGCAAAACATGCCTTAAGATCGGTAAAGCCAAAAATGCGCTTTAAGACACCATAGAGATTGTATGACCTCAAATAGGATCAAAAGTGGATTCCTAAGTATTATAATGAAGTAATGAACATTATAAAAACATTCTCAAAGGAAACCAATCTCTAAAACATGTTCTAACACAAAATGTGCTTTAAAATTCCTTAAAGCACGTTTTTGAGAAAATTGACTTTCTAAGTGGGTTTTGAGTGGTGTTAGGCATTGGATTAGACCTTCTTATACTAATGTACTATAATTTACCACATTAGAAGGTCTAAATCCAAGATTTCAAAAAAAAAAATCAGAAATATGGCACTCATTTGTGAATAGTAATCCAAATAGTGCATTTTTAAGCAAAATTGACTAAGTATAGTCAATGGTCAATGAATGACCCATCTATACCCATATGAGGTCGGCAGCATGGAGCAAGGAGGACAGCGCATTCAACTTTAATACATAATATCTAGCCAATTTGGTGAATCACCATTTACTATTCCATTTTCTACTTTTCATTCATTAAAACACATTTTCTTTCTTTCTCTTTCCTCTTGTCCCATTCAAGCCGAGACATAGGCAGTTACAAACCCTCTCAAGCTGTGTTCTTGAGTGTTCAAGGCAAATCAATCCCATTTGCACCTAAGGTAATGATTTAAGGCTTATTTTAGCTCTTTTTCTTCATCTCTTCATTACCTACACTTGGAGCTCATGATCTATCACTTTCCATGGCTCATTCTCTGCATTTTAAACCTTGAAAAATGTCCACTCTCAGCTGAAGCAAGTTTTGGGACCAAGGTTTCCAAAATTGACATTATAAGGTAAAAACATACCTTAAGCATTTTTATTCTCCATCCAGTTTTCTCCTTCTGATTTCTATGAGTTTATTCACTCATAATCTTCATATTTACATGTTTATTCAGTTGGTTAACCATTTGGAGCAAGGGTGGCCGAAAATCAAAGGAAATATCATTCTTTAAGGCATTTTGCCAAGGTAAAACCTATTACCATAGCAGCTTGTTGTTGTCTAGCTATTCCCTATGTTTATATGGTGAATTTAACACCATGTGGTGTGTTTAATTCAGGCCGAAACCCATTGGAGATTACCTAGCATTTTTAAGGTGATTTTTGCCTTAAATCTTACATTAATTGTTCTTTATGGTTAAGCTCATGCTAGGAGTGTAACCATATCTTATTTTGGTGTATTAAACATGTGTGAGTGCTGTGGTGATTTTTCCTCCAAGCTGCCGAATGGGTATAAGGGCTTTAAGTACATAAATCAAGGTATAAACACCTTAAACTTATGTTATAATGATTTCTTAGCATATATAAATTATGTGGCGAGAGTGGAGGTAATTATATGGGTGATTTTAACCTAAGTATGGAAAAAATGACTAAGATAAATTAAGCTAGTCATTTAAGTGATTTAATTAACATAATGGTCAAATTATGACATTATGTGGAAAAATAAATAAACTATAGTAAGGCCGAGAGCTTGTATTATATTTTGAGCTATTTATGTGTAATTTTATGTTATAAAGCAAAGTTGTAATAAGGCCATGTCATTAGGCCATTTTATTTAAGTTTAAAAGCTTAAAACAATTTATTTTATGCACTTACTATTAAGTAAGGGGTCAAGCCGTAAATAATTAAACATTAGAGGGCTGTAGGTGAATATAGCCGAAAATTGGGATTTAAAATGTATTTAAATAAAAATTATAAGATTTTATAAAGTTTTGGGGTGAAATAGCAAATATTGTAAAGTTTGGGGTAATCTATGTAATTACCGAGAAAGTGGGGTCAAAATGATGTTTGGAAGTCAAACATTGACCAAGCAAAAGGCTTTGACCAGATTTGATGATTTATTCATTTAATTATCAAATTATACTAAGTTATGTGTTAAAATGTAAAAATTACATAACATATGGGTATATATGATATTACCGAAAGTTTGGGGTATAAAATGGTATTTTATACACCTATGGGTTATTAGGAATTTTTAGGTATTTATTTGGTTAAATTTGGAGTTAATATGGATTTTATAAGTATAATATATGATATTTTATATCATTGTTACACATGGGTAACATTTGTGGTAGAAACCGTAAATATGGAAAGTATAAGGTTAGGAATGATATTTATAACCTTTTGGTATAGTTTGGTAATTTTTGGAGTTATACATATGGTTTTATTAAGATATATGTATAATATATAGTTTTAATGACATTAGAAACTATATGTTATAAAATGGGGTTATTTAGTGAATATGGAAAGTTGGAGGGTTGGAAATTAATTTGAAACAGGCATAGGGTCTTTTCGGCAATTATAACACTTTATAACCATTGGTTATAATTATATTAAGGTTTAAGGATTATAAAATAAGGTATATATTATAAGTGTGACAATGGAATATAATTTGGAGTTGATTTGTAAATTATGGAAGTATGGTGGAATTATAATAAAACCGAGAATGCTATGGGCTGTTTGGTATTTTATAACAATTTGTAACTATAGGTTATAATTGTTTTAAATGACATAAATTGTAACACCCCCGAATCACGACCAACAATAATACGACGCGCCTAAGTTAGCGGGAGAAGTCTACGCAGCGGTTTCAAACTCTATTCGGGTGCTACAGACGCCAACCACTCACGTGGTTGACAGACCACATTACTAACTCCAAGTTACGGTCTGAATGACTGGAAGTCCAACTTTAACGAAGTCCAAATACGACTTAAAGTGTACAAACCGAGTACCGAGAGTCTACAATATAAGTTCTTAACCCAACAACATAAACCGAAAGTACAACCCATACATTAAAAGCATACTACTAAAAGTCTTGCCATGTGGACTACCCCTATGGTAGTCACCCTTGCCTACTCTCCGTTATCGTCTGGCACAAGACCTGAAAAAAATTGGGTGTAAAGGACTCAGCAAACTACGCTGAGTATGAACGTGTGAAGCCCGCATGTTACCGGGCCACACGACTACTTGGTCGAATATTATTAAGTCATTTTACATGCTATATTAAAGCAGTAAAGCACATCACATTACATCATAATATCAACACACTTCAAGGCAGCATAGCAATATCAGCAAACAACCAAGCACATCTTGCAAGTAACACAACAACGTCAAACACGCAGTCCAGCACAATAAGCTGCTAGTGTAGCAACAACAGTCAGGTAATTATAGGACGTGTGCGTAGGTACATTATACCGTCAATCCTCGCTATGGGATCATTCAAGAGATTGCGTATTGTTATCTTGTTCTCATTACATATGTTCTCCTTTCTTCTCTTGCACCGAGTCCGAGGGATGTAGGTTAGATCCCGAGACTTTATAATATAGGTGCTATTCATTCCTTGTTACTTAAATGATCACACTTGTGAATTTTCTTATTTGCTTGGTTTTGTTACACATGTTTTCCTCTATTCTCTGGCACCAAGTCAGGGGATATAGATTAGATCCCGAGCTTTTATTATGTAGGTGCTATTCGTTCCTTGTTTCTTTAAGGATTATTTATGAATTCTTTTATCACCGCACGTTGGAGGTCGTCGCCTCCATAGCTAATCCCTCATTCCCGGCGTCATGCGCCGAGAAAGCGGAGTCGCCTCTTGACTCCAGGATAAGCTCCCCCAATTTGTCACTCCCCCATTCCGACGTCATGCGTCGAGAAAGCGGAGTCGCCTCTAGACTCCAGGATGTGCTCCACACAGAAGGGCGAAGGATCTGATGCAGATACCAACTCCCGAATATTCCATACCGCGCGGCCCGAGATGTCGTCTTCCCGGGTTATCCTCATGTTCCACCAGTTGGTACTTTTCATTTCATTATCATTATAATCTCGACACCATAGTGGGTGTCATTAGCGGTCCTCTAAAGTTAGAGAGGATTTGTCTCTTCATATAGTTCTTTTGTTTTGTTTACGTGGTTCGTCATGTCTCACCAAAGGAGACTTGCTCTTCATTATCATTAATGAATAGACACCATAGTGGGTGTCATGGTAGTCCTCAATGGTTTAGAGAGGAGTTCCCCTTATAGAGTTTTCTTTGTTTTCATAATTCGTAGTAGTTCATCTCAAGGTCCATAAACGAGAAAGGGACTAAACTACTGTGTGCGCGCAATGATATATACAACAATGATATAGAACTCATACAACATGATAAACAAGCAATCCAATTTCATGCTTTGATCTTATGTCATTCTCACACACAAGGCACACAGCACACAAGCCGTGTAACACGGCAACATACGAACCACACATGTCCATACCTGGATCAGAAGCAAGTAGTCTCACACACGGAGTCCCGGGTAGCGTTCGTTATGGCCCTAATGTGGATTAAAAGTAACGGGTCAGTTTCATGATTTCATGTGATGACACTTAATAACGGGTGTTGTTCCCTAGGTGTGTTGTTACATGCTTGGTTTACATTGGCTCTTAGAACCTCATATGCATTAATCCTAGGCTTAACTTACTCCTAGAATATTCATATCTTTGTTTTACAAGTTAACTAAGTCTCGTTTCCTTAGTAATGCTTTAAAGCGTTTTAAGCGCTAGTTATGTAGCATGTTTATATATCATAGATATAACTTGTTTAACGTATATTCCCTCCTTAGATAAAAATGTGAGCAATGTTTTAATCCTTGTATAAAATAGATCATAGAATATTCCTAAACCCATTTACGCAGCAGTTCAAAAGTTTCCAAGTTTGAAACACGAATATATTATTAAACGTCACCTTTAAGGTAATAATTGATGTTTTAACCTTCTCCACGTGTTTCGCTAACCTAGTTAGGTTTATTAGTTATGGTTTGGGTTCATTATTAAACCTGAATCCCACTTATAATACTCTTGTAACAGAACCATAATATCAATGAAAACTGAAACCACAATCTAATGTTTCTCCTTGTATCTTGGTTACTCTTTAGTTCCGTGAATGTTTCACTCCTTCCCCCAGTATTACCCTACTAGGTACACGTGTTAATACTGTTTTAAACTCCAAACCACACTAGTAAAACACTCATCAGCTGCTGTACTCAAATGCACAGAACAGAAGCTACCTAAAAACTGAAACCGAAATCCGAAATCTGTTTCATTTAACTCCATTGTCTAAGTCCCCTCACTGGTATTCTTTCTCTTGTTTCCCCTACTCGCAAACACTCAGACTTATGCATAAACAAAGTCTTAACCTCAAGACTAACCCAAAAACACACCCTCGGCACAATCTATACAGAAGCAGGAAACTGAAACCTTGAAAAACCAGAAAAGGAAAATCGGTGAAATTTCTCTTCAGTTACTCTCGTACTGTCTTTCAATTTTATCCCTAAGTACCTCCTACTTGGTTAAGTGTTCTATCACCATTTTTGAACTCAAAACTACTCCACTAATACTCGCTTACTTCCCTGTACAGAAGCAGAAACAAACTTCCAGAAACAAATATAAAACTTCAACAGAAACATCCGAACCTATTGTTCTTCTTTGGCCTTCTCCCCTGTTTCTGAACTTGATTCTTTTCTTTCTATTTTCCCCAACTTAGTGACACAGGTTAGTTAAGTGTTTGATTAAGGTTTAAACTTAAAACACTCCAAACAACCCTATTAACCCACTGCTATGTCTCATATACTGGGACAAGAAATCCAAACCAGAACTGAGATCGTAAACTGCGATATTCACTTATTTGCTCATTATCTGTTCTTCTAAACTGCCTCACATCCCCTCCCGATTGCTTCACTCACATAGTTAATGTTTAATTGAGATACTAAACCCACAGCAAGTTAGAACCACTTGGACCACGTTTCAGGAAAATCCCTACACAGAACCTGTCACAGCTGAAACAAAAAAAAAAACAAAAACTGCTATCTCATTCTCTATCTCTTCTTTTTGGTACAGATTTATTTTCAGTCTTTCCCCATCTGCCTTAGCTCCTTAATGACTTAATGAAACTCCTAACAACCTTTCTGTACAAAGTTGTACAGAACTGAACACAACTAAAAGAAACTGAGACATCACTGCTTTAATCTCTTATATCTTTTCCTTGTTGTTTGCTTATCTGATCTTAAATCTCCCTCCAACATGCTCACTTAGTTAGTCAAGTGTTTTATTTTAGTTTTAGCTTTAAAACAGATCCCCATCAACATACTTAAACTCCTGAAAGATACAGAAAACTGAAATTGCAGAAATCTGAAAACACACTCCCTGTGTGTAAAACTGTTTAGTCTCACGGTTGTTGCATTACACTGATGTTTGGTTCTTCCATAATGCTTCACCAGCCTAGTTAGATTTATTAGCTATGATTCGAGTACTTTATTAACCAATGCAAAACTGTTAAACCTCTGACTACCAGTTACACAGAACAATCCAGTGTTGCAAATCTGAAACTAACAGAGCTGAACCATGTAATATAAGTCTGATAATTTTTCTTCGATTTCTTTCTGTACTTTAATCTGCTTCCTAGTTTACCAGGTCATTCATCTTCCTAGTTAGATATCTTAGCATACTTTTAACTTCTAATTTAGCCCAACACAACCTTGTTAATACCACTAGCACATCCAAAACAGCAACTGGACAAAACTGAAACTCACAAACTGGTAGTTTTACTTCCCTTTCTGCAATGTGGTTTCTGGTTTCTTTCTTGTCTTTCCTACCTATCTACAACTAGCCTATCTTGTTAGCAAGGCCTTAGGTATAGTTACCCGCCATTACTACTCCTATACTACTACTGGAAGTTAATTCACAGAACCCCAAAGCAAAACTGCAAGCATTGAAACCTGAACCTGATACATTTTCTACCGTTTCATTTCTGTGTTTTTTTTTTCTCTTGTTTGTTCACAACTTAGATTTCTAGTTCTGCCCCAAGCGGTGTACCTCGTTAGTTGATTGTCTTTTTTTTTTGTTCAGGGTTTTTGACCTCTTAGCAGACCCACAGCCGCATTGACAACTCTACTGCATCATCCTAATGCTATACTGGACAAAACTGAGGAAGAACCGAAATCTGAAATGCAAATTCTGGTATCTTCTCTTCAATCTCTCTATTCTATTTCTTTTCGTTGTCCATGAGTTTGAATCATAATTCTTTTCCCAAAATGCTTACCCAACTAATTCAGTGTTCCACCATGATTTAAACTTCATTACAGTTTCACAACAACATTGTTTCAAACTACTACAACTTCATTAAACCAAAACTGAAACAATAACTGAAAACTGAAGTCCTGAACTGTTGTATCCATTTCTCTGTTGTCCGTTAATCTGCTTTTCAATTTCCTTTACTTGATTGCCCACCCAGCTAGGTGTAACAGTAGTGTAATAGATTTATCAGGAACTCAATTGGATTATTATACTCCTCTGAATGTTACTTATACCAGAACCGATATGTTGCAGGAACCTGAGGAATTAGTTTCCCATACCTCATCTTTAACCTGTCTTTTAAGTCATTAATCTGTTCTTGTTCTTTCACCTGACTACTAACCCTTCCCACTGTTTTAGCTTATATATTGAGTGTTTTAATACGGTTAACTCTAACCCAATACAAAGAAACAATGAGCAATGTCCCTCAAGCTCTTTATACAGGAACTGTATCATGGAAAGCGAAACAGAAAACTGAAACATACACCGGGGCTTTACTTCTGAACAGGCGGTGCAGAGGCGCCTAGACACACATTTCTGCACTAGTTCATTAGCTATTTCATACAGAATTTTTTGAATCATTTTAACTTGTGGTTCAATGGTAAGCAACAGGTACTCTTGTTAACTAACGTTTCACAATTTACTAGCTACCGCCCCAAGGTAGTTCCCACACATATTCTGACACTAAGAACACAAGGACTCAGCCCAAAAGCATTAGTTCCTTTGCTGTTAGGAAACAGCTCACGAACAGATTTTGTTTTAGTAATTATTAACGTGTTACCTGTGGATCAATTCTACATGTTTTCGACACTTCTCTTGCAGGAACTTAGCATGTGAATCCTACTGTTAATCTACCAGTTCGCCACAATTATTCCACAGTACAAGGGAACATTCCAGTTCACTGTTATCAGATTTATCAACACATTTCGGACAGCAGTCTACACTGGTTGTAGTATAGTTTTAAGGCATGGATCAAGAATAAGTTAAGGGTTACAACCTTGGGCTTTGAAGCTATTTATCTTGGGTTAGTTATGCCTGGGAAGTTCATGACACTCCAGAGTTCCGCATCTAGACAGAACAAATACACGGTCAGTTTGTTGTTCTTTCCAGAATTAATAGCAAGACGTCAAACTGACCAGTTCCTCGGTAGATTTTACCTTGGTTAGGAGGGGATTACCCCTTGGGTTTTCCTTTCAGGCTTTGGTTGACGGTTTTTGGCTGGGAATTCTTGGTTTTACAACCGGTCATGCAAAAGAACAAAAATCCCGGTTAGATGATGTCCTTAGTGGCACTTAAAACTAAAACAGAGGGCAGGAAGGAACACGACTGCTTGTGATCTCACCTTGGATTGATATTCAAGTGGACTTGGGGGCTAGTTCCCTGTAGATTTTGACGCACTCCATGGAAGGTCGTACTCAGGGGATGCATGCACGAGAGAGGATGAGAGAAAGGGGAAATCAAAACTCAACTCTCGGACATCAAAACAGAGAGTAGGGAAAGAATTAAAAGGTCGAAGTTTCCGGTTACTTACTCTTACTTTGCGAGATCTTGCAGAAGATTCTGGTTCATCATTCCCCCGAGTTTCTCCCAGTAAGTTTGCATGCAGAGTTATGCAAGATAACGGGAAGTAGATTAGAGGACGGAGAAAGATTTCGGGCCAGACAGAACAAGGAAAAGAAGCAAAAGAGAAAGGAAAACAACCGGTGATAAGGAGAGGTTCGAGTGCGATTACCTTGCAGTTATTGTCTTAACTGGGGTGTTGGGTTCCCGAATTATTCTCAGAACATCAAACTCCCCCAACGGACATGCAACCAGAGAAAAGCGCACCAAGAACTTGAGTTATGTTCAGGATGTGAAGGGAAAATGAATCGCAAGAGGGTGGAATTTCCAAGCACTGATTCTGGAATAACAAGAAGAAAAGGGAAGGATGAAGGAGTAACTTCAACCGGGAACGACATGCCGATTCGAGGAACCCCCCATTGAGGGAAGCAAAAGGCTGTGTGGGTTCTTCAATCGGGGCATGCAAACACCAGGAGGAAAGGGGCACCGGTTGCAAGGCAGGGAGAATAACTTGCATGGGGAAGGTGGAGAGGCTACCGAGATTTTATTTTGGCAAAAGATTGATATAGCACATGGGTTGATCAGTTAGGATTCCTGACATCCTAAACATTAGTGGGGCTGATTAATCGTTACACTGCTTATAACAAGCATGTAGCGCTCTACTTTTTCCACGATTGATGTATCTTAGTATATATCCATATATTCCTCATGTTCACGGTTAATACATGATTCCATGTATTATAATTTTTTTTTTGCGACAGTTCATCATTAGTTAAGTTTGGATCATAGTTTGTAATTACCCTAGTCCTCGATTTACGAAGTGTCCACTGTACATTTACCACATATGTATGTCCCTTACTATCATAGGGTATAAGTTATAACACAATTTTACATTAATGTGACCGGTTAATTAAACCTACCACACATATTCATGATGTCCAGTGTTTTAATTGTTAGGGGTGTTTCAACCTACCCCCTTAAAGAGACTTCGACCCGAAGTCTTGTCTCGTTAATTAATGTTCGTATTTTGATCATTCACGGGAATCAAATCCCGAATCCATTCTCACTAACCAAGGGATCATGTCCCACAATTTCATAATTCTATTTCACCATCTGTGCTTATAAGTACCACGCCACATTTGTGGCTTCGCCAAGTTCTCAATAACATGCCACATCTGTGGCTTCACCGTGCTCTCAATAATGTTTCAATGTACCAGTAATATTTATATACTGTACTCATATGTAATCAAGAAGGCAAACCATTCATACATAACCATAATGCATCCAGAACAATTTGTACACTGTTCACACAGGCATAACAAGGCATAACAACCAAAACCACACAACAACGCGCGCCAACACAGCAAAAACGCAGCTCGCCTACCCCCCTTAAAAAATGGATTACGCCCACGTAATCCCCACTATATCATCCTTGAATGTTGGTTCAAGATGTTTAAGTCTCAAGGAGCATTCTAGTTTCCACGCAATGTAGCTCACATTGTAATCCTATCAACGGTCTTAACTCTGCTAATGGCTTAGTTTCTGTATCCAAGGATTTCGGATTCAGGTTTATCCTCTCCGGGTCTAAGGTATTGGTCGATATGTTGCTTGTTATCAACCGAAGAATGTGGAATATGGCCCACCAGCTTCTGTTGTGCGGCTCTGATTTCGTTTAGGTTTAGGTTTCCCTCACTATGCCTTTCAAGGCAGTGCGTTCTTTAATTTTATAGGAGTAAGAGTCTCTTGATGCCAAGGGGTATTTTATTTTAGACATGGTCTCGGTGGATTGTACTTTGTTTACTCATTTCCTTTGGAGGTCGGGTATTCATTCTTTTAATGCACTTTTAAGCGTCCGAGTTTTTCTTTCTAGCTGCCCTTTAGGTTTGTATTAGTATATTCTCTGTAGTAACAATTTAGTGTTTAGTGTTTTTTCATCGTCTGGATTATTCTTTCTGGCTGACCTCCATTGTTATAACAACATGGTTATTTTGTATTACCGATCATAATTATGTGCAGATGGGTAATTTACTCTCTTAGCATTTTTATCTATTTTATGCCTTAATGTGTACCGTCAAGTCGGAGTTTTTTTTCTTCTTTAAGTAACCTTTATTTTTCGGCCAAATTATGGCCTTGATATTTCTGGTTATCCTCACTTAGTTTCAGTGTGTCAATCATTATTCTTATGATTGTATCATTATTATGTCCGCCAGGGACTAAAGTAGTTGGCTGATACAGGTTACATATTGCATTTTATTTCGATGGTGTATATATTTTTTTGTTTTGACTATTAGGTTATTAGTAACCTCACACCACTTCAAGTTCCGAATCATGTATCTATGTATTTTACACGCTCGTAGTATCTAATATTGATATCACATCTTTCGTACTTTTCTAATCTTGACTTATAAATTTTCCCATCTATTTATAGCTTATGTGTTCACTTGTAGGAGGTTTCGGGAATCCTCCAACACTTACGTGATCAGCGTAAGTGTTGGGCTACTCTTTCACCCCAATTTGTGCTCGGTGTCACTTGACCTGGCCAGGGTCAAGTTCAGCCTTGCACGTCCAATTTAAACAACCAATCAATTTAACCAATCTCGATTTTTATCCCACTCGTTCCTAGTCATCTGACAATTAATTCATGGACTAGTATCAAAACCTTAAATCTTTAGATCAATGGTTTAAATTCTCCACTATATTTACATTTAGGTGTATGCATATGTATATTCTTTCATTCACGTATCTGTAATACATATATTTATGTGTTGTAATGTTCAAGACCGGTTCTATATTACAATAATACTCCTAATGTATAGCTACCTATGATTGCCTTTATATCCTCCCGGTATTATTAGTTCTTTTCATTCCAATCCCCATACCATATGTATATATACCCGTTCTTTTACTTGTACACGTGGTCTCATAACTTCTGGTGTTATACAATGTTATACCTCATAAATTTTTGACTGAGTTTTTCTTGTTGGACTGATTAGTCTCACTTCAATCTGATTTATTGTTATAAATTTTAATTCCTTTACTTTGTTTCTATCTTGATCTTCCCTGGGTCTGGTAACCCCTCTGTTACTTCCTACTATTATTCGTTGTGTGTTCCTCTTATTTGAAGTAGTCTAGCTTTTTGCCTTCTTGGTCCACCAATATTTATTTTCGGTTGTTAAGTTATGTCATTAACTTAGGTCGGGTGTGATTGATTCTCATTTTCTCCTTGAGTTTTTTGATATTATCTTTCTTGATATGTATGTACATTTGTATTAATGGTGGCCATCGGGTCCGGTTCTACCCGGAACCGGCGGTTCTACCCGGAACCGATTGGAATCGGAACCGGCCGGGAACCGGGGAATCGGAACCGGAACCGAACCGCCTCAGCCGGTTCCGAATACGAATACATGTTTTGAGATTCGGGCCCGAACCGGAACCGGAACCGCCTGGAACCGCCTAGAACCGTCATCGGATTCGGAACCGGAACCACCCCGGAACCGGTTGAAGTTACCGTTGGGTTTTTAAAATGTAACCTCTTAGTGGCTGTACTCTTTTTCCTTATTATGGTTTTCCCAATGGATTTTTACCTAATAAGGTTTTAATGAGGCAGTGAATCATATAATAAAATTCTCTTGTTCCTTATTTTTGTAAATTCAATAAAAATCCCTAAGTCTTTGTTTCTTACACATTTAAGATTATAAACTTGAAGAATAACCTAAAGTGGATGAAAAGAGCAACGTGTGCACTCAAACGGATCTCAAATCGGAGCTAAAACGAAGCACTGGAGCCGATCGAATCTTTCCGGAACCGGTCGGAACCGATCAGAACCGAAACCGGAACCGGCTGGAACCGGCCGGAACCGGTTTTTTTGACCGAATCCGAAGCGAATCCAGATTTCAGAACCGGAACCGGAACCGTAACCGGAACCGCCAGACCGGTTCCGAATACGAATACACATTTTCTGGAACCGGAACCGGTGGAACCGGAACCGGAACTTGGTGAAACCGGACCCGTGGCCACCATTAATTTGTATATATGATTCGATAAATCCTATTTAGAGTCCCTAAACACGTAGTGTGTTTGGAGGGATTATTTCACAATAGTGGCATTATTCATTGCCATTTCCTATCTATTTGATTGCGCTTGGGTTCGAGAGTTCTTTTTATGATCCCTTTACCAATATGTTTCTCTCAGGGAACTGTAATTGGTGTCTTAGAAAATTTGTTGCGTCAGAGAATGAAGAGAAACGTAAGCAGAAGCAGGGGATTTATTGGGTCCCGAAATATTAGATTAGTGTGTAAAGTTGTGTCATGCTTTATTAAGCATTAGAGATTGTACCAATTTATGGTGTAACTTCGGCTCAACTATATTCTCTTATTTCGTTGCTTTATGAGAGTTTTACTAGGATTTTCTCTCAAGTGTATGGATTGTATAATTTCTCCCAATCCTATCCTTAGCTTAATTAATTGTGGAATTAAGCCTTATTTATTTCATGAGTTTAGGGCATTCCAATCCTCTTTGCTTGTGAGGTAGGGTTCTATCGACTGCTAAGCATGTCGACCCAAGTTGTCGCTAAAATTGGTCCCTCTACGGGTATTATCCCTTGACAACGCCTATTGTGTAGTACAGTCCTTTCTTCTCGGGTTGGTTGTATAACATTAAATCGATGCCAGATCGGGTTTCCCCGAGTAAGAGGAGGCTTTCTACCTCTCTGGCGTTCTTCCTCTGAATTTAAGATACAATTAAGGATGTGAAGGTTGGGTGTAGGTGTTTGTTAGGCATCCAGTATTACTGGGGAAGAACCCTAACTAACGCGCCTCACATACTAACCCTTAACCCCGTTTCCCCGAATTCAGGCTTCCCTACACTCGGTACTTCTCTGTTCCAGTCATCAGAGCGCAACTACGCTCTGATACCACTTTCTGTAACACCCCCGAATCACGACCAACAATAATACGACGCGCCTAAGTTAGCGGGAGAAGTCTACGCAGCGGTTTCAAACTCTATTCGGGTGCTACAGACGCCAACCACTCACGTGGTTGACAGACCACATTACTAACTCCAAGTTACGGTCTGAATGACTGGAAGTCCAACTTTAACGAAGTCCAAATACGACTTAAAGTGTACAAACCGAGTACCGAGAGTCTACAATATAAGTTCTTAACCCAACAACATAAACCGAAAGTACAACCCATACATTAAAAGCATACTACTAAAAGTCTTGCCATGTGGACTACCCCTATGGTAGTCACCCTTGCCTACTCTCCGTTATCGTCTGGCACAAGACCTGAAAAAAATTGGGTGTAAAGGACTCAGCAAACTACGCTGAGTATGAACGTGTGAAGCCCGCATGTTACCGGGCCACACGACTACTTGGTCGAATTATTAAGTCATTTTACATGCTATATTAAAGCAGTAAAGCACATCACATTACATCATAATATCAACACACTTCAAGGCAGCATAGCAATATCAGCAAACAACCAAGCACATCTTGCAAGTAACACAACAACGTCAAACACGCAGTCCAGCACAATAAGCTGCTAGTGTAGCAACAACAGTCAGGTAATTATAGGACGTGTGCGTAGGTACATTATACCGTCAATCCTCGCTATGGGATCATTCAAGAGATTGCGTATTGTTATCTTGTTCTCATTACATATGTTCTCCTTTCTTCTCTTGCACCGAGTCCGAGGGATGTAGGTTAGATCCCGAGACTTTATAATATAGGTGCTATTCATTCCTTGTTACTTAAATGATCACACTTGTGAATTTTCTTATTTGCTTGGTTTTGTTACACATGTTTTCCTCTATTCTCTGGCACCAAGTCAGGGGATATAGATTAGATCCCGAGCTTTTATTATGTAGGTGCTATTCGTTCCTTGTTTCTTTAAGGATTATTTATGAATTCTTTTATCACCGCACGTTGGAGGTCGTCGCCTCCATAGCTAATCCCTCATTCCCGGCGTCATGCGCCGAGAAAGCGGAGTCGCCTCTTGACTCCAGGATAAGCTCCCCCAATTTGTCACTCCCCCATTCCGACGTCATGCGTCGAGAAAGCGGAGTCGCCTCTAGACTCCAGGATGTGCTCCACACAGAAGGGCGAAGGATCTGATGCAGATACCAACTCCCGAATATTCCATACCGCGCGGCCCGAGATGTCGTCTTCCCGGGTTATCCTCATGTTCCACCAGTTGGTACTTTTCATTTCATTATCATTATAATCTCGACACCATAGTGGGTGTCATTAGCGGTCCTCTAAAGTTAGAGAGGATTTGTCTCTTCATATAGTTCTTTTGTTTTGTTTACGTGGTTCGTCATGTCTCACCAAAGGAGACTTGCTCTTCATTATCATTAATGAATAGACACCATAGTGGGTGTCATGGTAGTCCTCAATGGTTTAGAGAGGAGTTCCCCTTATAGAGTTTTCTTTGTTTTCATAATTCGTAGTAGTTCATCTCAAGGTCCATAAACGAGAAAGGGACTAAACTACTGTGTGCGCGCAATGATATATACAACAATGATATAGAACTCATACAACATGATAAACAAGCAATCCAATTTCATGCTTTGATCTTATGTCATTCTCACACACAAGGCACACAGCACACAAGCCGTGTAACACGGCAACATACGAACCACACATGTCCATACCTGGATCAGAAGCAAGTAGTCTCACACACGGAGTCCCGGGTAGCGTTCGTTATGGCCCTAATGTGGATTAAAAGTAACGGGTCAGTTTCATGATTTCATGTGATGACACTTAATAACGGGTGTTGTTCCCTAGGTGTGTTGTTACATGCTTGGTTTACATTGGCTCTTAGAACCTCATATGCATTAATCCTAGGCTTAACTTACTCCTAGAATATTCATATCTTTGTTTTACAAGTTAACTAAGTCTCGTTTCCTTAGTAATGCTTTAAAGCGTTTTAAGCGCTAGTTATGTAGCATGTTTATATATCATAGATATAACTTGTTTAACGTATATTCCCTCCTTAGATAAAAATGTGAGCAATGTTTTAATCCTTGTATAAAATAGATCATAGAATATTCCTAAACCCATTTACGCAGCAGTTCAAAAGTTTCCAAGTTTGAAACACGAATATATTATTAAACGTCACCTTTAAGGTAATAATTGATGTTTTAACCTTCTCCACGTGTTTCGCTAACCTAGTTAGGTTTATTAGTTATGGTTTGGGTTCATTATTAAACCTGAATCCCACTTATAATACTCTTGTAACAGAACCATAATATCAATGAAAACTGAAACCACAATCTAATGTTTCTCCTTGTATCTTGGTTACTCTTTAGTTCCGTGAATGTTTCACTCCTTCCCCCAGTATTACCCTACTAGGTACACGTGTTAATACTGTTTTAAACTCCAAACCACACTAGTAAAACACTCATCAGCTGCTGTACTCAAATGCACAGAACAGAAGCTACCTAAAAACTGAAACCGAAATCCGAAATCTGTTTCATTTAACTCCATTGTCTAAGTCCCCTCACTGGTATTCTTTCTCTTGTTTCCCCTACTCGCAAACACTCAGACTTATGCATAAACAAAGTCTTAACCTCAAGACTAACCCAAAAACACACCCTCGGCACAATCTATACAGAAGCAGGAAACTGAAACCTTGAAAAACCAGAAAAGGAAAATCGGTGAAATTTCTCTTCAGTTACTCTCGTACTGTCTTTCAATTTTATCCCTAAGTACCTCCTACTTGGTTAAGTGTTCTATCACCATTTTTGAACTCAAAACTACTCCACTAATACTCGCTTACTTCCCTGTACAGAAGCAGAAACAAACTTCCAGAAACAAAATAAAACTTCAACAGAAACATCCGAACCTATTGTTCTTCTTTGGCCTTCTCCCCTGTTTCTGAACTTGATTCTTTTCTTTCTATTTTCCCCAACTTAGTGACACAGGTTAGTTAAGTGTTTGATTAAGGTTTAAACTTAAAACACTCCAAACAACCCTATTAACCCACTGCTATGTCTCATATACTGGGACAAGAAATCCAAACCAGAACTGAGATCGTAAACTGCGATATTCACTTATTTGCTCATTATCTGTTCTTCTAAACTGCCTCACATCCCCTCCCGATTGCTTCACTCACATAGTTAATGTTTAATTGAGATACTAAACCCACAGCAAGTTAGAACCACTTGGACCACGTTTCAGGAAAATCCCTACACAGAACCTGTCACAGCTGAAACAAAAAAAAACAAAAACTGCTATCTCATTCTCTATCTCTTCTTTTTGGTACAGATTTATTTTCAGTCTTTCCCCATCTGCCTTAGCTCCTTAATGACTTAATGAAACTCCTAACAACCTTTCTGTACAAAGTTGTACAGAACTGAACACAACTAAAAGAAACTGAGACATCACTGCTTTAATCTCTTATATCTTTTCCTTGTTGTTTGCTTATCTGATCTTAAATCTCCCTCCAACATGCTCACTTAGTTAGTCAAGTGTTTTATTTTAGTTTTAGCTTTAAAACAGATCCCCATCAACATACTTAAACTCCTGAAAGATACAGAAAACTGAAATTGCAGAAATCTGAAAACACACTCCCTGTGTGTAAAACTGTTTAGTCTCACGGTTGTTGCATTACACTGATGTTTGGTTCTTCCATAATGCTTCACCAGCCTAGTTAGATTTATTAGCTATGATTCGAGTACTTTATTAACCAATGCAAAACTGTTAAACCTCTGACTACCAGTTACACAGAACAATCCAGTGTTGCAAATCTGAAACTAACAGAGCTGAACCATGTAATATAAGTCTGATAATTTTTCTTCGATTTCTTTCTGTACTTTAATCTGCTTCCTAGTTTACCAGGTCATTCATCTTCCTAGTTAGATATCTTAGCATACTTTTAACTTCTAATTTAGCCCAACACAACCTTGTTAATACCACTAGCACATCCAAAACAGCAACTGGACAAAACTGAAACTCACAAACTGGTAGTTTTACTTCCCTTTCTGCAATGTGGTTTCTGGTTTCTTTCTTGTCTTTCCTACCTATCTACAACTAGCCTATCTTGTTAGCAAGGCCTTAGGTATAGTTACCCGCCATTACTACTCCTATACTACTACTGGAAGTTAATTCACAGAACCCCAAAGCAAAACTGCAAGCATTGAAACCTGAACCTGATACATTTTCTACCGTTTCATTTCTGTGTTTTTTTTTTCTCTTGTTTGTTCACAACTTAGATTTCTAGTTCTGCCCCAAGCGGTGTACCTCGTTAGTTGATTGTCTTTTTTTTTTGTTCAGGGTTTTTGACCTCTTAGCAGACCCACAGCCGCATTGACAACTCTACTGCATCATCCTAATGCTATACTGGACAAAACTGAGGAAGAACCGAAATCTGAAATGCAAATTCTGGTATCTTCTCTTCAATCTCTCTATTCTATTTCTTTTCGTTGTCCATGAGTTTGAATCATAATTCTTTTCCCAAAATGCTTACCCAACTAATTCAGTGTTCCACCATGATTTAAACTTCATTACAGTTTCACAACAACATTGTTTCAAACTACTACAACTTCATTAAACCAAAACTGAAACAATAACTGAAAACTGAAGTCCTGAACTGTTGTATCCATTTCTCTGTTGTCCGTTAATCTGCTTTTCAATTTCCTTTACTTGATTGCCCACCCAGCTAGGTGTAACAGTAGTGTAATAGATTTATCAGGAACTCAATTGGATTATTATACTCCTCTGAATGTTACTTATACCAGAACCGATATGTTGCAGGAACCTGAGGAATTAGTTTCCCATACCTCATCTTTAACCTGTCTTTTAAGTCATTAATCTGTTCTTGTTCTTTCACCTGACTACTAACCCTTCCCACTGTTTTAGCTTATATATTGAGTGTTTTAATACGGTTAACTCTAACCCAATACAAAGAAACAATGAGCAATGTCCCTCAAGCTCTTTATACAGGAACTGTATCATGGAAAGCGAAACAGAAAACTGAAACATACACCGGGGCTTTACTTCTGAACAGGCGGTGCAGAGGCGCCTAGACACACATTTCTGCACTAGTTCATTAGCTATTTCATACAGAATTTTTTGAATCATTTTAACTTGTGGTTCAATGGTAAGCAACAGGTACTCTTGTTAACTAACGTTTCACAATTTACTAGCTACCGCCCCAAGGTAGTTCCCACACATATTCTGACACTAAGAACACAAGGACTCAGCCCAAAAGCATTAGTTCCTTTGCTGTTAGGAAACAGCTCACGAACAGATTTTGTTTTAGTAATTATTAACGTGTTACCTGTGGATCAATTCTACATGTTTTCGACACTTCTCTTGCAGGAACTTAGCATGTGAATCCTACTGTTAATCTACCAGTTCGCCACAATTATTCCACAGTACAAGGGAACATTCCAGTTCACTGTTATCAGATTTATCAACACATTTCGGACAGCAGTCTACACTGGTTGTAGTATAGTTTTAAGGCATGGATCAAGAATAAGTTAAGGGTTACAACCTTGGGCTTTGAAGCTATTTATCTTGGGTTAGTTATGCCTGGGAAGTTCATGACACTCCAGAGTTCCGCATCTAGACAGAACAAATACACGGTCAGTTTGTTGTTCTTTCCAGAATTAATAGCAAGACGTCAAACTGACCAGTTCCTCGGTAGATTTTACCTTGGTTAGGAGGGGATTACCCCTTGGGTTTTCCTTTCAGGCTTTGGTTGACGGTTTTTGGCTGGGAATTCTTGGTTTTACAACCGGTCATGCAAAAGAACAAAAATCCCGGTTAGATGATGTCCTTAGTGGCACTTAAAACTAAAACAGAGGGCAGGAAGGAACACGACTGCTTGTGATCTCACCTTGGATTGATATTCAAGTGGACTTGGGGGCTAGTTCCCTGTAGATTTTGACGCACTCCATGGAAGGTCGTACTCAGGGGATGCATGCACGAGAGAGGATGAGAAAGGGGAAATCAAAACTCAACTCTCGGACATCAAAACAGAGAGTAGGGAAAGAATTAAAAGGTCGAAGTTTCCGGTTACTTACTCTTACTTTGCGAGATCTTGCAGAAGATTCTGGTTCATCATTCCCCCGAGTTTCTCCCAGTAAGTTTGCATGCAGAGTTATGCAAGATAACGGGAAGTAGATTAGAGGACGGAGAAAGATTTCGGGCCAGACAGAACAAGGAAAAGAAGCAAAAGAGAAAGGAAAACAACCGGTGATAAGGAGAGGTTCGAGTGCGATTACCTTGCAGTTATTGTCTTAACTGGGGTGTTGGGTTCCCGAATTATTCTCAGAACATCAAACTCCCCCAACGGACATGCAACCAGAGAAAAGCGCACCAAGAACTTGAGTTATGTTCAGGATGTGAAGGGAAAATGAATCGCAAGAGGGTGGAATTTCCAAGCACTGATTCTGGAATAACAAGAAGAAAAGGGAAGGATGAAGGAGTAACTTCAACCGGGAACGACATGCCGATTCGAGGAACCCCCCATTGAGGGAAGCAAAAGGCTGTGTGGGTTCTTCAATCGGGGCATGCAAACACCAGGAGGAAAGGGGCACCGGTTGCAAGGCAGGGAGAATAACTTGCATGGGGAAGGTGGAGAGGCTACCGAGATTTTATTTTGGCAAAAGATTGATATAGCACATGGGTTGATCAGTTAGGATTCCTGACATCCTAAACATTAGTGGGGCTGATTAATCGTTACACTGCTTATAACAAGCATGTAGCGCTCTACTTTTTCCACGATTGATGTATCTTAGTATATATCCATATATTCCTCATGTTCACGGTTAATACATGATTCCATGTATTATAATTTTTTTTTGCGACAGTTCATCATTAGTTAAGTTTGGATCATAGTTTGTAATTACCCTAGTCCTCGATTTACGAAGTGTCCACTGTACATTTACCACATATGTATGTCCCTTACTATCATAGGGTATAAGTTATAACACAATTTTACATTAATGTGACCGGTTAATTAAACCTACCACACATATTCATGATGTCCAGTGTTTTAATTGTTAGGGGTGTTTTCACTACTACCGGAGGACCCGCTACCGGAAGGGCTGCCATCTAAAGGATCGCTACCGATAGAGCTACTACCGGAGGGATTATTGTTAAAGTAACGGTCTAGAAGAGCTAGTCCAGTGCGGAGGCAGTGTCTCAGTCCGGAAACCCGTAAAAGGACTGATAGTTGTGTTTATGTAATACTACCACATGTATAGGGGCAAAAGGGTAAACTTAGAGATAGAAAGTCTATAAATAGGAGTAGAGGGGCTCATTTGTAAGGGACTCAAGGGAGAAAAGGGAGCTCACATCCCAAAAGCTCTCTAGAGTTTTAAACCAAAGAATGAATAATAGCTCTGTCTAGAAGTGGACGTAGGCCGGATTATTGGCCGAACCACTATACATCATGGTGTGGAAATTGTGTTGGGAGAGTAACTTCTGTTACATCTTCATTATACTCAGAGCTTCTTGTAAATCCCAATTTAACCCCTCCAAGAAACGTTGAACCTTAGCAGTCTCATCAGGTACCACATGCGGAGCAAATATAGCAAGCTCCATGAACTTAGCATGGTAAGTTTTAACATCTGTCCGCTGCCTCAATCCAGTAAATTCCTGATATTTCTACAACCTTACATGCTCCGGATAAAATCTTTTCCTCATCCCATCTTTCAACATATTCCATCCAAAACCCGGATTTCCTTTGAGTCTCTCCACCTCTGCAGTCCACCACAGATCAGCCTCTCCTTTAAAATAAAATACAGCTCCACTTACCTTCTTTTCTTCAGGGCAATCAATGATATCAAATATTTTGTCAAACTCTCTAATCCACTCCTCCAGAATCACTGGATCCTCTTCCCCGAATAAGTACTTGGTTTCATAGCTGATATCCCTCGGGAGAAATCCTTGGGTATTTCAGCTCTAGCCACATGCTGCTCCAGGATTCTTCCCATTCTCAGTGTCAATTCCCTCAGTTCATCCATCTGTCCTCTCCCCTCTCCATTATTCTACACACAGATATGTTAGTTGCAATATAAATAGTTAACTATAATCAATCAAGCACACAACACACAAATATCACAGCAAATCATATTTTCAGAACCACACGGTTCTGCCTAGACTCCTAAACCTAAGCCTGGGTCACCCTGCTTCCTAAACAAACCCGTCTTTCCCCTCCAACAAACATAGAGCTCTGATACCACTCTGCAACGCCCCGGTTTACCACCACCATTTACTTAGCTATTTTTTTAAGACATGCTATAACTGAAATAACATCATTAGCTCGTATTATACATGCGTCAGTTTACAAAAGGTCCCCTAATACTATCCCTGGGGGTTACCGCCACATTTACTAAAGACTAGTAAGTGTAAGGCTATTACCACCACCACCCCTACGTTAGCTATCTTACAAAGCTGTTCTACTACCAAAAGAGTGACACAACCAACCCATCACTTTACACCTTAGTACCAAAAGACCCCTTCCTAGCCAACCACTAAGTTAGCTCCTACTCCTATTTTACACCAAAAGTAAAGGGGTATCAAAAGGCTATTACATCACTAGTATCTAACATGGGACTATTTCCATATACTCATAAACAGTGGAAACTTCATAGGTGATGGACTAACTACTGCCATTCTCCGGGTGCCTAAAACCCTGTATCTTCTTGTTCCACTCCTCAAGCACTATCTCGGTGACCCCAGGCTGAATACTTCTACGATAGGTGACAAACATGAAAATATATAAAGTATCCGTGGACTCGTCCTCAGAGCAGAGAAGGTGACCATCCCAGTTACCCTGAATACACAGAGTTCATATACACAGGAAAAACACAAACAAATAAAATCAGTAAAAACTGAGTAACACTACCACACCCCGTAAAAACTTATTTTCTCTTTAAAACCTTTGTTCCCAGTAAATATTAACAATTATAAGGCATAACGAATCAGAAGAGATCACACACCATTTACCTGTACCAAGAATTATCAAGAGATAATTAATATCATATACATGATATTTCCAAATGAATTCCACCACCACCACCCACCCACCCTATGTCTTTAAGTGTGCACACCCCCTATTGAAAACTTCTGCCCAATAGGAGTAGATCATAGTGGCAGCTCCGATTCATTAGTAGGAGCTTATATTGTTGCCGGAACGTCGGCTTGGCCTTAA
>CM041780.1:254202588-254248268 GCA_023374045.1 Limonium bicolor
TGAAAAGCATAGCAGATCTACAACCATCATGCTACAGGCGAGAGCGACCCAGCCAAGCTCGAGGCTTATATCTCCGAGATAGAGACGGCCTTCGATACCCTTGAGGCTTCTTCTAGAGTAACGGTGAGAGTATCTGCAAACTATCTGAAAGATGCGGCTATGGACTGGTGGAAGCTCTCAATGGTGAATACATTACTGATCCCAACTTTGACTGGGATGCCTTCACAGCATTTCTCAGAGCTAAGTACTTCCCGGAGCATGTGAAGACGAGGAAGCTGCTCGAGCTCGATGCGCTGAAGTGACGGATAAGATGATCGTTGATCAATACTACACCTCCTTTACATCTATCCTTTGACTGCTACCCGACCTGGGTATACTGGCCAGGTATTGGTCGACCACTTCTACGACGGATTTAGCCATCACCTCCGGTATGGCATGGGGTACACCTGGTTTACCTCACTTCATGTAAACATCGGTTTAGACCCTTAGTGTCGTAGTCAATATGATTTAATACCTTAATGTGCAAAGAATAATCATCTATCACCCGGTTTACCTCACTTCAGGAGTGTTACCATGCCTCCTCTCGAGTGGGGATCACCGTCCAGCTGAGGGAGAGGAGATTACTCATAAGCGCAAGGATGACGATAAGAGTACGAGCCCCGATGCTCAGGGTCATGGGAAGGGCTGGAAGAAGAAGAAGGGGAAGTATTCCCAACTATCTCAGAAGAATACCCCATGAGAGAGTAGTGCCTATGCTGAGAAGGGCAAGGCAGCAGAGCCATTATGGCTTTCCTACTATGCACCGGTGGCTGCAAAGCTGCTGAGATCTCACCCGCCTCAGGGTAAGACCCGATCTAAACCTATACGCATGTGAAATTACCATTAGCGCACCAAAAATTGCTCACTCTCAAGTTACAGGTTCTGGTTCCAACATGGGTATGGGCAACTCTAGAGTCCCTGACACGAATCACCAAGGGAATGAGATAAGGTGTTACCCCTACAAGAAGTTGGGACACAAGAGGAACGATTGCCCCACCAACCCAAAGGCTGGAAAATATCACCAAGGCTACAAACTGAGCGAGGGCAAAGAAGCTGTAGCTGGAGATGCCCAGAACTAGTAGACCACACAGGGATAGGGGTTCCGGGGTGCTCATAAGGGCGTACCATAGAGGCCGCCTGTCCTGCACGTTATAGACCGCTCTGATAGGACTGGTACATCTACTGGTTTAGGTACTTACGAATACCTTTAATCCTTGAGAGCATGTATACAATATTAATTGCCTGCATGAATGAATGACTGAATGCAAAGAAATTAAAGTATAAATTAGAGCATGAATTGAGCTAGCTAAACTAGAACTTATGTAAGGTGAAACTTACAACCTTAGGGAAATTCGAACTCTGCTATCCAATACCATCAAACCTGAACCTTGATGAAGCCGACATCACCAAGCACTACTTCACCAACGAACAGTGTCAGGTTATCCGACAAGGTATGATATTATTAAAAGGATACCTGACACCTGAAGCACAAATCACCATCATCCGACGTTGCAGCAAGCTAAGAGTAGGACCAGGAGGATTTTACAAACCACAATTTCTCGGTGGAGTGAAGATGAAGCTGAAAATGATGTGCTTGGGAAAGGACTGGAATCGTTAGACTAAGACATACTAATAGACGCAAGCCGAAGACAGAGCAACAACACCTAAAATAGCTGAGGAATTTCAAACGGTTATTGCACAAGCCGTAGGGACTGCACAACAACTTGAAGCTGATCCAATTCCTGCAGTTAAAGCAGACCTTTGCATCGTTAACTTCAATGAAGAAGGAGGACGACTAGGTTTACACAAGGATAAGGACGAGACAACAAAATCTATTGAACAAGGAGTGCCCGTAGTGTCTTGGTCATTGGAGACGACACCGAATTTTTGTATGGTGAGCAGAAACGTGTGGACCTTGCCGAGAAGAATGTACTTAAGTAAGGAGATGTCATGATCATGGGTGGAAAGTCGAGAATGCTGTATCACGGTATCAAGAAGATTAAGTTGAATACGACACCATCGACAGTAAGCAATGCCATGCACATGAAACTAGGATGCATGAACCTCACCTTTAGAAAGTATTAGCCATGTAAATTCCATGTAATACATTAGCAATTATGTAATGAAGGCACAATATGTATATAGGATGATTTAATAATAAAAGGAGTGTTAGCTATCCATTTTTCCACTTGCGTTATACCATCAATACTTATGAAGCTTATGAATAATAGGTTGTGGACTAAGTATGGAAGGAGCTCTAAGTATTCTCATAGAGGCACAGGCCGATAAGAGCGGCACTATCCTCACGGGTACCTTTCCGATGAACGGCATTGATGCATCTATACTCTTTGACTCCGGCGCATCTCATACCTTTATTTTGCCATCATTTGCGAAGAGGTTGGGGCTAGACACAGATGACCTACCAGAATTCATGGTTACACACCCGTCGAAGGAGCGTGTACAATGCACTAAGTACTACCGAGCTGCCATGATCCGAATTAAGAGTGAAGGCTTTCCCATTTCCTTCATGGAATTCAATGGCCTGGGATTTAACTTAATAGTTGGGATGGACTGGTTGGAGCGGCATAAGGGGTGAATCCTGTACGCCGAGCATAGATTGCTGCTCAAGAGTCCATCTAGGGTCACAGTTTCGTACCGCCACTGGCCCAGAAAACCTTCGACTAAGATCATCACCACTATGGCTATGTACAAAGAGCTCAGAAAAGGGCACGAAGTATATCTTTGTTATGTCCAAGATTTGGAGAGAGGCCCTGAATTCAGCACCAACGTACCGGTAGTGTCGGAGTTCCTGGATGTGTTTCTGACGGAACCTCCTGGCATGCCACCATAGAGAGCAGTAGAGTATGAGATTGAGCTTATGCCAGGCACCGGTCCAATTGCTAGAGCGCCATACCATATGGCACCAGTAGAGATGACCGAGCTCAAAGAGGACCTACGAGATCTACTCGACAAAGGGTTTATACTCCCGAGTGTGTCACCATGGGGAGCACCAGTCCTCTTCGTGAAGAAGGACGGTAGTCTCCGCCTCTACATCGACTACCGTGAAATTAATGCAGTCACCATGAAGAATAAGTACCCGTTGCCACGCATCAACGATCTGTTCAATTAGTTGAAAGGACCCTCTGTTTTCTCCAAGATTGATCTTATATCAGGGTACCATCAGATTTCCATCTGAGTGCATGACATTGAGAAGACAACATTCCGTATGAGATACGGCCACTATGAATTCACAGTGATGCCATTCAGACTATCAAACGCACCAGCGAAATTTATGGGTCTAATGAACCGTCTTCTTAGCGATCAGTTGGACACTTCAGTTGTGGTCTTCATCGACAATATACTAGTATATTCGAAGTCGAGAGACGAACACGAGAGCCATCTCAGGCTAGTACTTGAGAGACTACGTGTGAACCAGCTATACGTGAAGTTCTCCAAATATGAGTTTTGGCTTGATCAGGTATCATTCCTTGGACATGCCATCTCGAGCGCAGGTATCTTAGTTGATCCAGCTAAGATTGAAGTAGTACATTCATGGCCCAGACCTAAGACCGTTACCGACATCCAGAGCTGTCTTGGTCTAGCTGGTTATTACCGAAGGATCGTGAAGGACTTCTTTAGAGTCTCGAAGCCCATGAAGGCCTTCATGAAGAAAGATGCACTGTTTGCGTGGATTGACGACTGTAAGAAATCTTTTCAGAGCCTGAAAGAATCGTTAACCTCCGTGCCATTTCTCACCATTCCAGGGGGCACAAAGAGATTCGAAGTATATTGTGATGCATCAGGGTATGGCATGGGATGAGTACTCATGCAGCATGGTGAAGTGGTTGCTTACACCTCCCGCCAGCTGAAGAAACATGAGAAGAATTACCCTACGCACGACCTAGAGCTCGGAGCCATTGTCTTCGCATTGAAGATATGGCGGCATTACCTATATGGGGTTCTTATCACCATCTACTCAGACCATAAAATGTTATAGTACGTTTTCATGCAGAAAGAACTAAATATGAGGTAGAGAAGATGGATGGAATTTCTATCAAACTACGACGTCAACCTCCAATATAAAGAAGGGAAGGTGAATGTTGTAGCTGACACCCTGAATCATCGAGCAGTCTCACTCCATTCGCTACTTGCTTCTTCTAGCTTTGTTAAAGAGGTGCGAGAGGCTCAGAGGAGCGATGCTTATATGAAAGAGGTCAAACAGAAGATCACCGATGGTACATTCGAGAGCCGGAAGTATGACTTCAGGCTACATGATGATGGTCTGATGAGGCTGAATGGCAGATTGTGTGTTCCTTGAAGCAATGCTGACCTAAGGGATCACATTCTATGAGAATCTCACTTCTCTACATTATCTGACCATCCGGGAGCCTCCAAGATGTACAATGACATGAAGAGGTACTTCTGGTGGTAGGGGATGAAGGCAAATGTTACAAAGTTTTTTCTGAGGTCTCATTTGCCTGAAAGTGAAGTTTGAGCACCAACGACAGGGTAGAATGGTACAATCTATGCTAGTTCCAGAGTGGAAATTCCATGATATCTCCATGGATTTTATTTTTGGACTCCCACCTACCAGGGGAGGTCTCAACATGATCTGGGTTGTGGTCGATCACCTGACCAAGGTTGCCCATTTCATATCGATGAGGGACCCCTGGAAGGTGGTGAAGCTTGCTAAGCTATTCGACTGGGAAATCATACAACACCACGGAGTGCCCAAGGTGATAGTTTCTGACCGTGACACCAGATTTCTTTCGAGATGCTGGAGAGCTACACGAGAAGTGCTTGGTACCGAGTTGAAGCTTACAATTGTGTTTCATCCACTGGCCAAGGGTCAGACAGAGAGGACCATCTAGACACTAGAGGACATGCCGAGAGCGTGTGCCTTAGACTTTCAGGGGAGTTGGATTAATAAGCTTCATCTAATCGAGTTTTCGTGTAACAATAGCTATCACACTTCAATCAAAATGTAGTCGTTCCAAGCCTTGTATGGCAGACCTTATCGTACCCCCTTGTGCTAGGATAAGTTGAATGAAGCGGTTATTATTCGACTGGAGTACCATGAGCAAGTACAAGCTCAAGTTCATCAAATTAGAGCGAATATGAAAGCAGCCCAAGATAGGCAGAAATCTTATGTCGTTGTACGACGACGCGACATTGAGTTCGTCGTGGGCGATCAAGTATTTGTGTGTTTCACCTATGAAGGGTGTGTTCCATTTTGGCCAGAAGGGCAAGCTGAGCACGAATTTTGTAAGGTCGTATGCGATCACAGAGAGGGTTGGAGCTGTAGCTTAATTACAGGTTAGCATTACCTGCAGAGTTGGGGCGTGTTCATGATGTGTTTCATGTTTCACAACTCAAAAAGTATATAGCCAATCTTTCTCATGTCTTAAAGCCTGAGCGCTTGTCATTAGAACCGATGATGCGGTATGTCGAGACTCCATAGAGAATCCTTGATACCAAGGCGAGGGATACTCGCCATAAGTCAATAGGACTGGTGAAAGTCTTGTGGTCTAACCACGATGTCGAGGAACTGATGTGGGAACTAGAGGACGCCATGAGGCAAAGTACCCGATATTATTTGTAGACTAGATTTTCTAGTTTGTAGAGCAGGTACGGAGTGTACCACTATTTATGAGGGTAGAGCCGTTTTGCTTTTGCATTGCTTCGAGATCGCTTTTACATTATTTTGAGTTAGTAACTAATAACCAGAGTGTGGTTGTAGTTGTACTTGCATTTTATTGTATGTATACACCTTGTTTGACAGATCTGAGAATCTGTAAGATTGTATGGATATATGAACCTTTGTATTGCTATGTCTAAATGAGTAACATAATATTCACCGAACTTTAGGGGCAAAGTTCTTTAAGGGGGGTAGATTGAAATACCCCTGACTTAACCATGGTGATTAATTATGATAATGTGAAATTTAGAGGCTTAATTATGCTTAAATAACATTTGGGAACAATTCCTGAAGAAAACGAATCCATATAGTGGGTTAAAAGCGTAAAAGTAGTCTTAAAGCACATTTTTCGGGAAAACCGGGAAAAATGTGACTTTAAGTGGTTTAATGGACTTTTGTATATCATAGTTGATCATATAACTATAATTAGACACAAATGAAGGTTCTAAGAACCATTAAAATTAAATAAACAAAAAAAATTTGGAAACAGCCCCGGTTAATGAATAGTGCCAAATGGGGACTTATGGGTGTTAACTGCTAAAAGACCAAAATGCCCCCTTCTTTTTATTCCAAAAAAAATCAGGCTCCCTCCTTTGTATATTCCCACGTTTTTGTTCCCCTCCCAGCTCTATTGAATCTCTATTAGTTATAAGAGACAACAAATAAAGTAAGGAAAGTACACTATTGCTTTTTACCTTTTCTCTCTCTCCCATTCATCTCTTCTACCATTTTCTTTCTTCTTCAGAAATCTCCAGCTGCTCCCTTCTCTTTCATGGTGATTCTGAAACTCTCCCACCAAGCTTGAACATCTTGCTCCCCTTGGGCATGGAGCTCTATTTGAAGGAAGAAGCTGCACAATGTGAGATAGATTTATCTCTTGATTGTTTTAAGGTAAGTAGAACTTGAAACACCTTCCTTTTCCAGCTTTTCTATATGGCTGAAATTTCCAGATTTTTGAACCCATTGTTGATTAGTGAGAAATACATTGACATTTACAGGTTTAATTTACCTTGTACTTACTTACTTTCAGGATAATATTACTCACTTATCGTATGTTTTTCCTAAGATTTATGTCTTGATATGAACTGATAGATTTATTGGTTAAACATGAGGAAAACCAAGCTAGGAGCAAAGTAGACGAAGAGACGAATGCATAGGCGCAAACGGATCTTAAATCGGAGCTGAAACGAATATTTTAGAAGCAAACCAATTTTCGTCCGAACCAGGCTGGTTCGGACACTGGTTCGGACGCGTTGAAATTATGTCCGTGTCATGCCCGCTCAAATTTGGCCGGACAAGAACAAAGAGATGAAGCTGTCCGTGGCATGTCCGTGGAGAAAAGGGCGGACAAGACTGAGGCGTGTCTGTGGCGTGTCCGTGGAGAAAAGGGCGGACAAGACCAAGATGAGTCTGTGGCCTGTCCGGGGAAGTACCGGACAGCAAATAGAGACGTCCGCCCATAAAAAGCCGGACAAGACACAGATAGAGACGCCCGGGGATTTATGCAAGGACACAAACAAGCACGCGTCTAAATGCAACCCCGATCCAGAAAATTGACGCGCCGAAAGTCTTCCCCATTTTTCTTGCGGCGCCTGCAAACACATCTATCTACCCCAACAGCAATATCAGGCGCGGGCACTCCTTAAATTCCTCACGCGTGTTCCAGCCTGTCTTCTTCCTCTTCCTTTGCTCTATAAAAACCCACGCTCCGTCAATCTTAAATATCATCCATCGTTCACAATAGAATCGAACACCACAATACAAACCACACCTACGACCCATTCCATCCTCTTATCCCCCACTTCTCCATTTTATTTTCATTCTTCATTCCACCACTCAGCAGAACCAAGATAAAAAGAAGAGAAGAAAAGCAGCTGGAGCAGGAGCGAGTCACAGTCCCGTCTCCTCCGACAGTCTCCAAAATAATGGCTATTTCTATCTTTATTTTGTTTTCATCATTATTAATGTATGAGTAATAAACTTAGCCTCCCGGGTTAGGAAGCGAGCCTATTTATATAATTGTGTTATGTAAGATTTCCACTATAATTTATCTATGCAATATTTTGATTCTTGTTCTTAATGCGCTTTAATCTTCTTGTACAATTATTAAAGTGATATTTGTAGTCTCTTGTTAAAATGCGTTGCTGAGACAAGGTTCTAGACATAGGAAGTCAAAACAGGTTAACGACTAGAAGCGTGTCTCACCTATAGGTTAATCTGTCTCTAATAGGAATTATTAATAATGCGATTGGTTGAATTGACTTGGGCATGTTTTGCAGCTTGTTATTTCTACTAGTTAGGGTTTGTTGTACAATGACCGGCCAATGAACTAATTAAGATTCCTGAGCTTATTGCTAGAGTGGAAAATTTATATTGACATAATTGGATAAAATAGGTGAGTAGAATAACCCAGGATGCTTCTTTAAAAACAAAAAGATTTACAATTTCTATTTCTATTCTGTTTTGATTAATTGTTTGTATTACTGTTCAAATTAAGTTTTCAACCTCTTCTTTCTTTCAAAAATGATAAAATCTGTTTACTAGAAATCTCAGTCAATTTACTACACTATCAGTTATCCACAGCGAGGCCCCCAAGAGTATGACAACCCCATAAATCCACTATTCCACAAAACGATAGGTACACTTCCTAAGTTGTAGAAGTAGTCACATATTTCTCCAACAAGTTTTTGGCACCGTTGCCGGGGACCTCTAGCACGGTTAATTGGTGATTTTAAATTTTATTGAGATTTTTATTTAGTTTTCTTTTTATTTCTATTTTATTTTATTTTTGCTTCATTTAGTTTTATTTAATTTTACTTACTATTTTAGCAATTTTCTTTTATCTCTGTTTTGTTTCGTATTTGTTTTTCTATTTAGTTAATTTTGTTTTTGTGTTTATTTTCTATTTTTAGTTCTATTCTACTTGGTATTTTTATTTTTGTTTTTGTAGGATAGTTACTGATTATGGAGAGCGGCTACGATGAGGTGAGAAGATTGTTGATCAATTTGGAATGGGCGCACATGCAACAGGAGATATCCTCATATCAAAGGTTGGTCAAGGATTATTAACCACCACAACAATCAAATCGAGAGTTGTATTGGTGGGAAGTCGACCAGGCAAATACACAGTACAAAGAAGCTCAGTTGGGATATGACTACTTCAGTCAGAATGAACAGCAATCTACACAAGGGCCAGACGAATTTCTCCCGAGTCAGACCAAGCTACTAGAAGAGATTCCAGTGGTGACTCCAAGGAGCAAAGATCGATTCGAGCCAGATATTCATGAAGCTACAAGTTCTGATGAGGAGATAAAGAAACTTATCAGGACATATTTCTTCGACGCCGAGTTGGAGCAAATGTCTGAAAGTTACAATTCTCCTCCATCTCCATCCCCAGCACAAGAGGAGCAATTAAAATTTGAAGATATTTTGCCTGAGCCAGTCCGCGAGCTAGAGGATGATTATCCTATTGAGCCTCACCAACCGGAAGAGGATATCTACATCCTTGAATCTAAGGAAGGAACACCGCTACCACCAGTCTCTCATCAACTCTCACCCTGCCTCCATAAGCCTCAACAACAAGAGGAGGATGTTTACATCCTCCAATTTGAGGAAGAAAAGCCAATCACACCTGGTCTCCTGTTAGAACTACGATGCCAACAGTACCTCCTCAAACACCAGGTTTTGTGGAGTATTCATTTTCCTATTTTATTTGCCGAGGTGACGTTCTGTTTTGATCCAGGTGGTTTGATTTTAATTACTACTAACTTCGTTTTCCTGTCAAAGTTGTTGTCTACTTTTATTTTTGATCCAGGATAACGAAGCGGGTCTAGCCAAAGACTGTAAATACGGGCAGCTTACTGGGAGGTAACCCAGTGGTTAAATTTTATCCTACTATTTTTGTATTATGTTTTGTCTTCCATATTATTCCTATATATGTTTTATATAAAAAAAAGAAAGGAGAGAGAACGAGGGGATTAACTTGAGTTCTTCTGGCTGTTTAGAATATTCATTACAGGAACATCTTGCACATTTCTACAGCTGAACTCAAGTGTGGGGGAGCTACTCTACATACTCTGCAAAACTCTGGGGAGTACACTATCTATACCCTGCTCTTTAAATTTTCAATATTTCCTATTGCCATGCTTTGTGATCATTACCCAGGTAGTTTGCATTCCCTGTTATTCTAATTCTTTCTATGCAATGAGGGCATTACTTTCGTTCAAGTGTGGGGGAGAGATAATAATCAAAAGCTTGCTCTTAAGTTTTTCTCTTTTTCGACACTGTGTTTAAATTTGTTAAGTGATTAATAATCAAAGAAGGAGCCATAGAGGGAGTAATGCCGGTATTAACAGGTTTAAAGGGTACAAAAAAAATTATAACCACTCTACTCCTTACTCAATGCAAAAAAAAATTTTGAGGAAATTATCATTTGAATTTTGTTTTGACTTTGAGCCTGGGTTTGAATTGGAATGAAACGGTGAAAAAGAACAAGGAAAGGTACTCCTCTGATCCAGATAGGCATATTCTGGTCCTAAACAGGCCTCGTCCACTCGGTTATTAAGTTCTTAGGGGTGCTTCATCACCCGGCTACTTAAGGTACCGGTATTTGGGATAGTAGACCCAAAACCGCTGCAAGGGTGGAGAGAAAAGTCTGAGGTAAAAGAAAAATGAACTTCAAAATTGAGGTATCTCTGCATTCTGTACCAAAATGATAAAAACTTCTTCATTATGGATCATGAGTATGTGGAATTGAAAGGTATAATGGAATAAGATTTTACTTCGTGCCCCTTGTCGTTCAAAGAAATGTGAAAGAAAATGGTGGATTGACTCAGGGTTAAATGTAGGATTCTCATGGTACTGCTTCTCTTTCTTTTGTAGGACTTCATGGTTATTCTCAAAAACGGAGAAATTTATTTAAGAAATTTAATGTTATTAGTACCCTTTTAAAATCTGAAAAGATTGGCAATTACCTCTTCTGTGCTTTCCTTACTTGATTATTGTATGTTTAACTTGTTTAAACATTATGTCAAAAAGATTTGCTTGAGGACAAGCAAAAGATAAGTATGGGGAGTTTGATAAGTGAGAAATACATAGACATTTATGGGATTAATTTACCTTGTACTTACTTACTTTCAGGATAATATTCACTTATCGTATGTTTTTCCTAAGATTTATGTCTTGATATGGACTGATAGATTTATTGGTTAAACATGAGGAAAACCAAGCTAGGAGCAAAGTAGACGAAGAGACAAACGCATAGGCGCAAACGGATCTTAAATCAGAGCTGAAACGAATATATTAGAAGCAAACCAATTTTCGTCCGAACTAGGCTGGTCTGGACACTGGTTCGGACGCGTCGAAATTATGTCTGTGTCATGTCTGCTCAAATTTGGCCGGAGAAGAACAAAGAGATGAAGCTGTCTGTGGCGTGTCCGTGGAGAAAAGGGCGGACAAGACTGAGGCGTGTCCGTGGAGAAAAAGGCGGACAAGACCAAGATGAGTCCGTGGCCTGTCCGGGGAAGTAAGGCCGGACAACAAATAGAGACGTCCGCCCATAAAAGGCCGGACAAGACACAGATAGAGACGCCCGGGGATTTATGCAAGGACACAAACAAGCACGCGCCTAAATGCAACCTAGATCCAGAAAATTGACGCGCCGACAGTCTTCCCCATTTTTCTTGTGGCGCCTGCAAACACATCTATCTACTCCATCAGTAATATCAGGCGCCGGCACTCCTTAAATTCCTCACACGTGTTCCAGCCTGTCTTCTTCCTCTTCGTTTGCTCTATAAAAACCCACGCTCCGTCAATCTTAAATATCATCCATCATTCGCAACAGAATCGAACACCACAATACAAACCACACCTACGACCCATTCCATCCTATTATCCCCCACTTCTCCATTTTATTTTCATTCTTTATTCCACCACTCAGCAGAACTAGGATAAAAAGAAGAGAAGAAAAGCAGCTGGAGCAGGAGCGAGTCACAGTCCCGTCTCCTCCGGCAGTCTCCAAAATAATGGCTATTTCTATCTTTATTTTGTTTTCATCCTTGTTAATGTTTGAGTAATAAACTTAGCCTCCCGGGTTGGGAAGCGAGCCTATTTTATATTATTGTGTTATGTAAGATTTCCACTATAATTTATCTATGCAATATTTTGATTCTTGTCCTTAATGCGCTTTAATCTTCTTGTACAATTATTAAAGTGATATTTGTAGTCTCTTGTTAAAATGCGTTGCTGAGACAAGGTTCTAGACATAGGAAGTCAAAACGGGCTAACGACTAGAAGCGTGTCTCGGCCTATAGGTAAATCTGTCTCCAATAGGAATTATTAATAATGCGATTGGTTGAATTGACTTGGGCATGTTTTGCAGCTTGTTATTTCTGCTAGTTAGGGTTTGTTGTACAAGGACCGGTCAATGAACTAATTAAGATTCCTGAGCTTATTGCTAAAGTGGAAAATTTATATTGACATAATTGGATAAAATAGGTGAGCAGAATAACCCCGGATGCTTTTTTAAAAGCAAAAAGATTTACAATTTCTATTTCTAATCTATTTTGATTAATTATTTGTATTACCGTTCAAATTAAGTTTTCAACCTCTTCTTTCTTTCAAAAATGATAAAATCTATTTACTAGAAATCTCAGTCAATTTACTACACTATCAGTTATCCACAGCGTGGTCCCCAAGAGTACGACAACCCCATAAATCCACTATTCCGCAAAATGATAGGTACACTGCCTAAGTTGTGGAAGTAGTCACATATTTCTCCAACAATTGTTCTCCTTGTTCTAGCTCTGTTTTATCTTCAATAAGATAGCTACAGCCTTTCTTGTTAATTTACCGAAGTACTTCATCTAGAAGTGGGAAGGTAACCTCTCTTTTTAGTGCTTTAAGCTCTCTCCTCACATTCCAGAATTTTTCCAAGGGCTTAAGTGTTTATCTAGTCCTTATTGTGTTCCTTGGGCATGGTCTGTAGCATTAGCAAAAGCCTCATTTGGCTGGTCGTAAAACAAAGAGCAAGAAGGGAAAGGAAAGAACAAGAAAGAAGAGGGAAAGATAACTAAATAGCTCTTAGGTAATTGACTCACTTGTAAACTGATTTTTGAATGTCTTGAGGTATTAAAATTTACATTACCATAGTGTGGAGGGTGATTTTTTCGGTATGAGGGGGTCTATCTAAATGCTTAGAAACTGCCATTCTGTGGAGGGTGAAAATCCATTAATCTGGCAGCCCTCAAATACCTACTTTGATCGTGCGTCTTTCCCATAAAGCTTAAGGGGAGTGCCAATGAACACTACACCCGCTCTCAATGGGCCCCACGCGGACTGATGCCTCTATTAGGTGGATTTGACTAGAGTCGCCGCCTAGTTTGACCTAAATGAACTAGGAAGGAAGATCGGGTTCTGAGTACCATTAATTCACATTGAGGTTGTTGCCTATGGATAGGACTTATCTGGTCATTTCAGAGATTCTATGTGGGTTCGTACTGGGTTACACCCCTTAGAAGTGGCAACTACTGTGACTTCCGATTGGTGCCTGAGGAAACCTCGGTCTCCAATTGTCGGGATTGCCTTCTTTCAAAACCTTATTAGAGAGATTCATTTAAAAGCGAAGGACGGGATATGAAGAGAGAATGAGTGTTGATGAGTGCCAAGAAGGGCTTAACAGGTTTGTGAGAGTTGGTTAAATACGAAAGAGGGGTTAGGCGAGCTTTTCTGCCAAGCTAACGCCAAAGTAGGGATTAGTGGATGAAAGGAATAGAAGGAGTATGGGATGGAAGAAGGAAAATGGGGTTTTTGATTGGAATGGGGTCGCACCCTTGATGGGCTGCCAAAGTACTCAACTTCTTATTAAGATCAGACCTTTGGTTGTTCACGAGTTTTTAGGATTTTGGGGTTTTTGAAGAGTTTTGAGGGATTCGAGCTTTTAAGGAATTTGGAGTTCTAGAAGTTTTTGGGTTTTGAATGTTAGTCTATGAGACACTCGGGTCTATAAGAAGTTTGAAACTCTGAGATGTCGAAGTCTGTGAGACGCTCGGGTCTGTGAGATGCTCAGGTCTGTGAGACATTCGAATCATTGGAATGACAAAGTCTGTGAGACGTTTGGGTCTGTAAGACATTCTGAGTTTAAGGGAAATTGAAATTGAAGTTGAATTGGAATTGAATGGATTTATATTTGGAACTGAAATGAAATTGAATTTAATTGAATAAGAATTGAATTGAATTTTTGAATGAATGAATGATTGAATGAAGTTTTGAATCGAATTGGAATTTACAAGTCGGGTTGAATTTGGGCTGAATTGAATTGATTTTGGATTTGAATTTGAGATGGAATTAAATCAGTTTTTGGATTGATTATGTGCCAAATTTGACTTGATGGGCTAGATTTGGGCGTTGGAAAAGTGGGCCAAAAGGGGTTTTGAAATACGGGCCGAACTGAATGCCTTGGAATGTGGGCCGAAATGAGGCCTTAGAAAGTGGACCAGAGTGGGACCTTAGAAAGTGGGCCGAATTGGGCCTTGGAATGTTGACCAAATTTGGCCTTAGAAATTGGGCCGGAATGGGCCTTGGAATATTGAGCCGGAATTGGGCCTTGAAAGTGGACCAGAGTGGGGAACTTAGAAAGTGAGCCGAATTAGGCCTTGGAATATGGACCGAATTTGGCCTTAGAAATTGGGCCGGAATGGGCCTTGGAATGTTGGGCCGAAATTAGGCCTTGAAAGTGGACCAGAGTGGGACCTTAGAAATTGGGTCAAATTGGGCCTCGGAATGTGGGCCGAATTGGGCCTTGAGAGGCGGGCCGATTTTGGGGTTTTTGAAATTGGGCCGGATTTGGACCTCGAAATTGGACTGGATTTGAGAATTAGAAACAGACTCGATTTGGGCCATAGAAAAGGGGCCGATTTGTTCCTGGAAATGATGGGCTAGATTGGGCCTTAGACATTGGGCCGGATTGGGCCTTGGTTATTGAGGTTGCAAGATGCTTTGAATCTATGGGACAATTGGAGTTTAGGTGCTGTTATACCCAAAATTTCAACCCTTCCGGAAGAGAGTCTCTACTAATAGGCTAGTAGCAAGGGTTCCCAGTTCGATCGGCACATTTCAGAGTACTAGGGATAGCTTAGTCTTATCCAGGGGTATTTTCGTAATTTTTCAAGGCTCCTAAGCCCCCTATAGGCTTTCTCTCTTCTTCTAAATAAGGGTCAAATCAATTCAAAATGCTTTGAATATTTAACCCATGATAGAGGATGACATTTTAAGCATAATGGCGTTGGAATTTTGATTTTTTGAATTTCCATCATTTTCTAGCAATTTTCGATTGAATCTGACGAGAAATTGAATTTAAAAATATTCCAACATTTAAAAAATTCGATTCCCCTACATAAAAATCATAATTGCCATCCTTGACACGTGGCTAAAATTTCATAGCAAAATTTCTTTAGGAAGTCACTTAATTAAAATTTCAAAAAATCTTACTTTTACTAGATTTTCTTTATCTTTAAGAATGTCTATATAAAGGGATAAATCTTTTGATCAAATCAGAATCTCATAAGCTCAAGAACCCTAGGAAATCAGAAAGCACAGCCTCCCCTCTCTTCCTCACATTTTTCAACACCCGGCCACCCGAATCATACCGAAAATCCCCCAAAATCACCATCTAAACTCGTTTTCCAATCCCCAAAGCATCAACAACTCAAAACCCCACATAAACACCACCAAAACGTGAAGAATAGCAAGAACAACCAACAACTAGAAGCTTGGTTCGAAACCTTTCGGCTCTGCAATCAACGGAGCACTCAGCGAATCCCGGTGTGAAGAATCATTGTAAAACCGAAGGTAAAACAGGTAGAAATTCCACTTTCCTAACTCCCTACGACCTTATCAGTCTTGCCTCAAAATTTATGTTCAAACCAACTCTTTTTGGATTCTGTATCACTAATTGTTTTAGCTACTGCCTTGTTACTTGTTTGCTAAGTTTCGTGTTAATTTTGATTTCAAATTGACTTCTTTCAATTACTAATGTGCTTATAATCTTTCAGGCTACGTGCCCTTAAAATTTGAGCCAAAAATACCGTCTGGAACCATCAGAAAACCCCTGTCCGTGGGTGGTCCGTGACCTCGAACCTATGCTCTAGGACCACGAACGGGTAATCTGTGGCCATGGACACCCACGGACGGCGGCGGGATTTAATTTCAAATTTTATGTTTTTCTAAATAATGTCCGGGCCCACGGACAGCTTGTCCGTGGCCCCGGACTTATCAAAATTTCTTTTTTTTCTTAAATTCGACTTTTCTGTATAATTAGGTTAACTGGGGTCCGTGGTCTCGGACATGGGGTCCGTGCCCATGGACGTAATTAAAATTTGACCTAATTCTGCCTCCGAAACCCTAGTTTAGGTTGTTTTTAATTTCACTTTGATTTTCTGTCAAAAAAACGTTAAAAAAACAGAAGCACACACTTAGGTTAAAAAACAACTTTGTAGTAAGTCATAACTAGACAAAGTAGAGGAAAAACGAACAAGGAGGGGTAATGAAAGTAATTTGAACCCTAAATAAGTTGAATACCAAGCCCCCGAACCCGAACTCTACCTTTCCTAATTAACTCTAGGTTAAAATTAGGTGGCGCTCATAATAGGTTCGAGTGAGCTAGCTTAGGTTTTAATAATTATTGTTATATGGCATAGTTATTAATCTTAGGTTATAAGTGGACCTAATACCCGGTTAGATCCTAATCAGCTTTAATCAACATAGGATAGGGTTCAAAATCGAGGCTCACAGACTGACGACTCTACTGGGGACAAATTCTTAATTTTAACTTGTTTAATTTTAAGAAAGAGGGCTTAACTCGAAAATGTTTATTTATGGCTTTATTACATTGTCTGTTTACTTTTGTGCGCAATTTAAATTTCTACACCTTTGCATCATATGAAAGCGAGGGTCCACGCAAACCAATTTCACCCCGGGACCCGTTTGAGGGTCCCCTGTCAGGGACTCACACCTTTTAGTGAGTCAAAGACCCCACTAGTACAAAAATGGCCTGTTTCGCCGCACCTATTTCGGCGGTTGTTAACAAACCGCAGAAATAGGTTGGTTCCTGAAAAGGTCGGGAACCTATTTCGGCGGTTCCTAGTCAGAAACCGCAGAAATAGGCCCTATTTAAAAAAACAAAAATAGACCTATTTTGACGGTTCCTTACTAGGAACCGCCGAAATAGGTGTTTTTATTTTTTTCTTTTTTTATTTTATCACTAAAAAAATAAAAAAGGACCTATTTCGGCGGTTCCTAACTATGAACCGCCAAAATAGGTCCTTTTAAAACCCCCCCAGAACCTAATTCATCGTATTTTCTCACCGATTTCACTGCTCCGGTCCTCTCTATTGCGAACGGCGAACTCCAACCTCGCAACCGTCGACCTCGCCGCCAGTGGGTGCCGCCGTCTTCGCCGCTTCGCCGCCTGTGGGTGCCGCCGTGGTCTTCGCCGTCGCCGCCTCCCAGCTTAAGTCCCACAACAGCAGCAGCAGTTACGAATCAGAGAGGGAGAGGTAACTCGATTTTTAGGGTTCCAATCATGTATTTGTTGTGTTGTAAGTTGATATTAAGATTGTCAATGTGTATGTGGATGTCTAAGTTTGTGGCGTGTATAAGATTTATGTATATATTCAGTTTAAAATAAGTGAAAATACATGTCCTCATAAGGTGTTCGATGAAATGTTTAAATGAAAATTTTGATTTTTTTTTACTCATTTTGTGTGTTTGTGCCTTTGTAGGGTGTAATTACTAAGCTGCTGTTGTAGATTGTAGTCGTACGGGGCTGAAAACAGTTCACTTGTGAACATGTAATATAGTCAACTTATGTCTTCATTTTTCAGTCCATTATAATTACAATCCTATATTTACAAACAAGGAACATACACAACTACTGAGTTTCTCTTGTATCTATATGTATTTGTATCTCTATAGATAAATACTTAAGAAGCTTCTTAACCATTTCATGGTAGATTGAAAGCGGAGCGGAGAACAATTCATTTACGAACCGGTAATATAATCTAACTTATCATTTTTCTCTTTTGTACTTTGTATTTGATTTCCACAAATTATTGGAATTTGGTTTGATGAATAAATTTGGATATATTAGTTTGGTTTATGATAGAAATTTGTGTTGTTGAATGATTGGTGAATGCTTAATAATAAGCATGGTTGTGTCCTTGTAGAGGGAAATCACTAAATGGGTTCACCATATTGAAGTCGTACGTGGCTGAATACATTTCATTTGTGAACCCGTAATATACTCAACCTACATTTTCATCTTTTAAGCTTATTATGTGTAATTTTGCAATCCTAATTACAAACAATTACCATACGTAAAATAATGAGTTTCTATTATGTCTACAGAGAAGTGGTTAAGAAACTCTCCTCAGTCATTGCACGGTAGATTGAAAGCAGAGTTGGAAGAACCGGTAATACAATCTAACTTATCTTTTTCTTTTTTTTTTACTTTGTATTTGATTTCCAAAAATTATTAAAATTTGGTTTGATGGATAAATTTGGTATTAGTTTGATTTGTGATGGAAATTTGTGTTGATGAATGGTTGGTGAATGCTTAATAATAAGCTTGGGATAGGTAAAATTATGCAAAAGTCATGCCGATTTTTTTTAACAAAATATCTTCGTAATTAATATTGTTTGATGTATGTGTATGTGTCTAACAATATCTAATTTTTTTATCAGGTCTCACTACATTCAAGTCCGTGAATCACCTCTCTTGTTTCCCGCCTTCTTCCATTACTGTTGCACTTTCCTCCTCTGTGCACAAGTAAGTAACTAAACCTTATTTTTGTTTAATAAATGCAATTATGTATTTAAATATAAGTGCTAGTACATAATTTAGCTTCATTCCATATTTGTTGATGCATTTCTTTTGTAATTTATTTTTTGTTGCTCCCTTGCAGAGACATATCAGAAGTGGTATTGCTGCATCTCGCACAGAAGCCTACCTCTCAGGCACCAGTCTCCCCTCTCCATAAATCCTTAAAAAACAAGTACGTATTTTAACTCTGGATTCTGTTTTAATCTCTAAACCGGTTTGAACTTATACAGTGGAGAATTGAAAATGTTGGTTTTATGATCTGAATTTGCAATTGGTTTTCAGTTAGCTAGTAAAGAATTGATTTAATTTAATTGTTGGTTGCTGCCATTGTTGGAATGTTTGTGGTTGTGATGACTTTGGTGAGTGCTGAATAATAAGCACGGATGTGTACAATTATGCAAAGGTCATGCCGAATTTTTTGTAGAAAAAGTATTCGTAATATTGTTTTAAACACCGGTTTCTGTTTTAGAAGTGCAACAATTTGTTAAATTTAAAATGCTAGTTTATTTTGTGTTTGCAACCTTAGAGTTAGGCTAGACTACTTGACAATCATCCCAGTCATGCTCCATTAAAAATAAACATGTGCAACTTAATACAGACCATATTCTATAAACATTTTAGTTTCACAAAGGCTATAACTCACACCTGTGATCTGTTGCACATATAGTATGGAGCGTGACTGGATGTATGGTGATAGAGGGGAACATTTTGACAAGATGCTGAAAGAGTTTTGCAAAGCTGCAGTGCAACACAAGGACAGGACAAAGGCGAAGAAAATTCCATGTCCTTGTGTTGATTGTGGTGTGGTTAGAATATTCAAGCATCAACGTCGTACAATTCCATCTGAAGACCCGTGGTTTCATGCCACATTATAGAAAATGGACTTTTCATGGAGAACCTGTTGAAGATAATGCTTCAGCTTCCTACAGTTACGATCGGTGTAACTCAAGAACCAAGCAGACATTCGATACTACTAACGAGTTCGAACTTCCAAGCGCTTCCGGAGTCAATGTGGACAGTGAGTCGACTTATCATGATGAGCAAATGGACGAGATGCTTGATAACGTTGAGGATAATTTGTCGACCGGCCGGATGAGTATCAAAGGTTGTTGGACGCATCCAAGACGGCGTTGTATCCTACTTGCACTAAGTACACGAAATTGACAGCTATATTGAATTTGTTCAACCTGAAGGGAAGATATGGATTGAGTGACAAAGGTTTCACGGCATTCCTCGAGCTGATTCATGATATGCTACCGGATGAGAACGGTCTCCCTACTACCACGTATGAGGCAAAGAAATGGGTGTGTCCAATGGGAGTAGAGTACAAAAAAAATTCACACGTGTCCAAACAACTGTGTGTTGTACAGGGGTGAATACGAACATCAGGACAATTGCCCGAAATGTTCGTTGTCCCGGTATAAGCATAAAGATGGTGAGTACTCCTCCGTTAAAAAAAAAGCGCTCCAGCAAAACTACTTTGGTATTTGCCGATTATACCCAGATTCAAACGGTTGTTTGCGAATCCGAAAGATGCAAAGAACTTACGATGGCATGTGGAGGGTAGAAAGAGTGATGAGAAATTAAGACATCCAGCAGATGGGCCTCAGTGGAGAAACATCAACAGACGGTACAAAGAACATTTCGGACATGAAGATAGGAATCTGAGGATTGGGTTATGTACTGATTGAATGAACCCGTACGGCACATTGAGTAGTCAACACAGTACATGGCCTGTTCTGCTAGTGATCTACAATTTGCCCTCATGGTTGTGTATGAAACGAAAGTACATCATGTTATCTCTCTGATATCTGGTCCCAAGCAGCCAGGTAATAGCATTGATGTGTACCTTGCCCCTCTGATCGACGATCTGAAGCTATTGTGGAATGAGGGGACCGTGGTATATGATGCTTATGCAAGAGAGAATTTCACGCTCAAGGCTTTGTTGTTCTGTACCGTCAATGACTTCCCTGCGTATGGGAACTTGTCCGGTTACACGGTTAAAGGAACATTTGCATGTCCCATATGCGAGGAAGACACTTGTTCGACCGTTTAAAACATTGTGGGAAGAATGTTTATATGTGTCATCGACGTCTTCTCCCCGAAGATCACCCTTATCGAGTAACGAAGAGAAAGTTGTTCAATGGTCAAGCCGAAACTCGTGTGGCCCGTCTACCTCTGAGCTCTGAGGAAGTGTACGAAAAGGTTAAGGACATTGCAAATGTATTTGGAAACACATCAAAACCGGCGAAAAACATTTGGAAAAAGTGTTCTATCTTTTGGGATCTACCTTATTGGCGTCATCTTCCTGTGAGACACTGCTTAGACATCATGCACATTGTGAAGAACGTTGGTGAGGCAGTGAGTGGGACTTTACTCAATATACCCGACAAAACAAAAGATGGATTGAAAGTCAGAAAGGACATGCAAACCATGGGTATACGAAAGGAGTTACACCCACAAGAGAATGGGAAACGAATCTACCTACCTCCTGCATGCTACACACTCTCAAAGGCTGAAAAGATTAGTTTCTGCAAATGTCTGCACTCGGTAAAAGTACCGTCGGGTACTCTTCAAACTGGAAGAACATTGTATCGATGAAGGATTTAAAACTTTTAGGCAAAAAATCTCACGATTATCATGTACTGATGTTACATCTTCTTCCGGTCGCAATTCGAGGGATATTGCCATCTGATGTCAGAAATGCTTTAACTCGGTTATGTTTCTTTTTCAACACGGTTTGCTCCAAGGCAATTGACGTAACCTCTCTAGATGATCTACAACGTGAAATTGTTGTCACATTATGTCAACTTGAGATGCATTTCCCACCATCTTTCTTTGACATAATGGTGCATCTAATTGTGCACATCGTTCGAGAGATACAGTTCTGTGGTCCGGTATACTTACGGTACATGTACCCTTTTGAATGGTACATGGGTATTCTGAAAAGTAGAATAAAGAATAGGTATCGACCAGAGGGGAGCATTGTTGAAGCAATAGTGACTGAGGAAGTCACGAAATTTGTGACCGATTATTTGAGTGAGGCAGAGTCTATTGGTATCCCAAAACCACGACACTATGGCAGGTTTAAGGGTAAAGGTGTCATTGGTAGAAAGATCATGCAAGTTTCGCGTCAACTTATTCATCAAGCACATTTTTTTGTCTTACAACATCTTGAGGTTGTTGAACCTTATTTCTAAACCCATATGGTTGAGTTAAGGCATCAAAATCCATTGAAAGACCACATTTTGCTGACAAAGGAACAAAACTGAGTTTTTATCCAATGGTTCAAAGATCATGTGTTGACATTAGCATCATCAGATCCAAAAGCTGTAAGTGAAGAGATCAGATGTTGGGCAATCGGACCTAAAACTAATATTACATCATTTGAGGGGTATGATATTAGTGGGTATACATACTACACTGCACGCCAAATCGATAAACCAGAATAGTGGGGTAAAAATTGAAGCTGCTGCCACTGTGTACCACAATGGTAACCGATCTCAACCAGTTAGTAACTCTAGTTGGTATTATGGTGTCATCGAGGACATCTGGGAACTAGACTACGACATTGATTCCTTTCTGTTGTTCCGGTGCAAGTGGGTGGACAACCGACGCGGGTACCAAAATGATGTAGGGCTTACCTTGGTTGATCTTTCACGTGCCGGTTATACGGATGATCAAATTGTTCTCGGAAAGGATTGCGAACAAGTGTGGTATGTTGAGGATCCGAAAGACTGCAGATGGTCTGTTGTTCTTCCAGGAAGAAGGCCGGTTGTAATCGAAAATGAGAATGAGGATAATGATGATAATGAAACAGTAGAGGAAACATCCTTGTTTCCTACTGGATTACCGGATTCGATTGATGTTCCCGAAAACGATTTGCTCTACGCACGATCAACCATGATGAGGGTGTTTGGGTAGACAATATGAAATGATTTATGTTTTCATGTCAGGTAATGTTGTTAGTAGAATGTAGACTGTAATGTCATCTTAACTGTTATTGTTATGCTTCATAGTATTTATGTTAATTTATACAATGACTTTATCTGATGAAAATGCTTAATTTTTTTCTTGCAGTGGATGATCACCCTATGGATGACCCCGTTGGACAGTTACTCTTGATTGGAGAAGCTGAGCCACAGTAGGGTAGACCAAGTAAGCGGGTCACAAGAGGAGGAAAGAAAAAGAAAGACCAGGTAGCTGTACGCGATGAGACTGAGGCTGGCCCTTCACAGCAGACCGAAGAGTCGTCAGTTGTCCCGCCAGAGGCCAAGAAGCAAAAGAAGAGAGGTGCCACACGTGGGCTGAAGGCTTAAAGGGCCCTCCTACAAAACCGGTGCAATTCAATCAGTTCAACCAACCTCATGGAAATTGGAAGAATGACTTCACCGCTTACGGTAGCCATTTGGTGAAGACATTTTGTAACATAAACCACACCTGGAAGCAAGTGCCTCAATCGTTGAAGGATACTATGTTTGAGCGTCTCAGGTAAATCTCTACATTATTACTATGATCTATTGTGAAATAATAGAATATTTATGTTTACTTTACTAACTGAATGATCATGTATGTAGTCTCGTTTCTCCGTGGATCCCGCACTTAAAAAGGATGTGCTATCATCGATGTCGAAACAGTTCGGGACCACAGAATAAGTTGGCTGACAAGTTCATCTACAAGATGCCTGATCCAGAAGATCCAGATGATCTAGATCATGGTTTCGGCGGTGAGAGACCACCATGGGAGGTTTACGAGGGAATCACCGAAGAGCAATGGGTACAATTTGTTGAGTCACGTCACACACCGGAGTTCCAGTGCACTTTATTGTCATACATACATAAATTACTCTTAATTTCTTATGTCTTTGTGTTCAATTTCACTAAACATGATCATATTAATTATGCACTCTCCGTGCAAACAACAAGCAAATGCTAAGAAGAATCTGTACCCTCACCACTTAGGTGGAAAAAGTATTGCTCAAAGGGTACCAGAATGGGAGCAAAAGGGATATCTCCCACGATGGCTCATTGGATACCAGTGGCAGAAGAATGAAAGTGTGGGAGTTAAGCCACATTCCGAAGAACTCTACTCCCGAAAATCCTCAATACGATGATGCCACGAGAGCAGTTATTGCTCAAATGGTAAGTGATATCATTTCATTTTTAGTCGAACTATTCATTTCATTTGTATATGAACTTATGTTAAACTAATAACTATATTTGTGTGTTGTATTAGGGTGAATTAAGCTCTCAGCTCACCCAGGGCACCTGGACCTCACAGAGGAATGATGATCCTCTTACACGCGCTCTTGGTAAGAAGAATCATCCAGGTCGTGCCATGGGGTTTGGTAGGCACATTGGTATCCGCCAGGCATTTGGCGTACCTGGGTCCAGAAGTGCACAGGGAAGGATGATTAGCTACGAGGAGCACCTAAGAGAGATGGCTGAGATGGAGCAGAGGATTAATCAGAGCATCGACGAGAGGATCGCTCAGGCAATGTCAAGGATTGAGACACAGAAGCATAGCAGCCAAGAGGTTTCTCGACCACTAGTTGAGTCACCCATTCATCATCAGAGTTCACCGGTAGTGGGAAGTATTGTCCAGTCGGCTGAGCCATTTCCCTATGCATCTCTAAAGGTTAGACTAACATTTCAATTTAGTACATGACGATTAAGATTTTTCACTTGATCACTAATATCATCATAGAGGAATTCACAATTTTTATCTAAACAAGTTCCACATAACACTCAGGCACCCACTGAGTGCCATCTTTTTTACAAATTGGAGTAGAAGAGGTCATGGTGGCATGGGGAAAACTTTCCCTTCAGTTCCAAGTGATATTGTGCAGTGAACCACTCCGACATTACCATGCACGAGTGCTTCTGGACGAATTTGTTGTGAGCATGGTGACGTCTGTTTACCGGTGCCGATCCACAAAGACGTACCTTGTGTTCCGCACAAACTGCGACAGTGCAGTGGCCAGCACGATTGGTCAACTCCCTGGGCAGGTATTTACTCTTAACCGTTGCTATAAAACTATTGATGTACAACCTTGCATCCATATACTTAATTAGTTAATATCATAGGATATGAGCCGACCAAAGACTGATAAGGGAAAAGGAAAAAGAATTGCTGCACCTTTGCAATCAAAGGCCTCCACAAATTTCGTGCTTACACCTAATTTGGTGGAGAAAAGAATATTGGTCGGCTTGTCGACTAATATGCAGATTCTGTACTCATCGTTGTTGCTACAACCTCATTGTGATTCCCTCACTGTGGAAGATCACGAGTGGATATTTCACTATCAAGTTCAAGGAGTAGATATACATCGATTTGGGATGTATATGTCCAACTTCGAGGAGTGTTTCAGGAGGGATTGGTTGAATGTGTCGATTATTAAGTCAGCCGCCATGTGAGTGACTTCTACCTTTTATATTTTGAATTCATTGATCGGTGATGAATTAGATGTTTGAATAAAAAGTTAATGACTAATGATATTGCCTCATAGGTGGGTGCATAATAAGGCGATCAATGTCTATGAAGATCACAGATTCGGATTCCTGTGTCCTGCTATGTGCAGTGAAGTCCAGATGACAAGTGATATGGAAGGCCTTATGCAATATATGACGAATGCCATCTTTGAATGTTCTAACAAGTCATTTATTATGCTGCCATATCATTCAGGGTATGATATTTGACTATTTCTCTTAGTATTATCTAAAACATATAGTTTGTGTTAGTTAATGATTTCAACACATTGTGTAATTTGTGGACAGTCGACATTGGTCATTGCTTGTGCTGGTGTGATGAAGTACCCCGAATCTTGCAATTTGACTCACTTGGTAAGGGTGCCAAGAGACCGAAGATCGCCACCGCAATACTGAGGTAATTAGTTTGTTATCGTAAACAACAATTATTATACTTAACATTAACTGTTTCATAACTTGCTACTGATGCTTAAAACTATATATATTGCTGATGTATATAGTTCCATGAGAGCTGCATTATCTCTCCAGAATAAAACAATGAAGAGTAACATCCCTTGGAACACTGTCAAGGTACTCTATTAATTGATAAATTTGTGTGATAATGTTTAAACTTGTTTATAACTGTCAATATGTGTGTTTGTATAGTGTCCGGTGCAGCCTGGGGGTTCAGAATGTGGATACTATGTCATGAGATTCATGAGTGACATTGTAGGAGCGTCGAACCTTTTAGTAGAGCACTCGTTAGACCAGGTAACATTCTTTGAAAGTTTCAGTTATGCTCTTTACATGTTGTTAGACTTGTACGTTTTAGATTAATGTTCATTTTTTTTCAAGGATTACGAAGAAGTGTTCCAAGGTGGTCAGTATGATGATACTCAAATTGTTGAGATGCTTGAGGAATGGTCGGAGTTCGTCTGCACAAGTTTAATGAATTGTTGATGATCATGAAGATGTTTTGTGAACTTTTTTGAGTATGTAATTATAATTTGTACACTTGTGGATAGTGTGTTTGTGTTTTTGTTGTTTGGTTTGTAATGGTTTTGTTTGTTGGATGTTGTTGTAAAGGGTGGTAGATTGAATTGTAATGTGGTTTTTTATTTGTAATGAAAGTGTGTAATTAAGTGTAATTGCATTGGTTTTGTTAACTCTCAAATTGTGGCGCGTCGTTGATATTAATTGGGAGCTTTTATAACTTTTTAAATGTGTGCTGGAGCTCCCTGTGTGGATGAAGCTTTATTATTGGTCTCATTGAACCAAATGTGGTGAATATATATATGCTGGGATGGAAAAAAACAAAAAAAAGGGGGGCTATTTCGGCGGTTCTTAGCTTAGAACCGTCGAAATAGATACAAAAATAGGCCTATCTCGGCGGTTCTTAGCTAACAACCGCCAAGATAGACTCATGGTGCCTTCTGGAATTGACCGATGCTGAGATTGACCATGAGTCTATCTCGGCGGTTGTGAGCTAAGAACCGCCGAGATAGATGTCGTCAGAATTTGATTTTGGCGCCCACCTATTTTGCCGGTTATAAAACCGCTGAAATAGGTGCTCACACCTATTTCGGCGGTGCTCATTTCGGCGGTTTACAACCGCCGAAATAGGCCTTTTTTCTACTAGTGCCCGACCGTAGACGCACATCTTCAGGTGATGTGAAAAAAGTGGGGAAGCCCAAAGAGAATAGAGTGCAAGCCCTATTCCTTTGTGGTGACCCGGGCCCATACCCCAAACACCTCTCCGGATCGATCCATACCCGAATTGGATAAGCGTCAAGTGATGACATGTAGAATTTGTGTGGGTCTTGTCTGATTGTGTGATTGGCCTACTACCCAACCTAGGAATTGATAGGAACTTTTCCTACACCAACTCAGCCCAACCCGAATTTATGATTTTATTGTTTGCGGCCCAGGGGCCCAGTTTGGTTTGATATGTGAATCATTTGGGCTTCGGCCAGAAGTTTAGACTTAGGTGATTTCTCTCTTTCGGCCCTATTTTAATTATCAATTTAGTTCTAGGCCCATGAAAAACAAATCCACCTAAAGTAGTTCATGAAAATCCATCAGGCCTTTCCATTTCAAAGCTGATTCTAGTCTAGGAAGACTTTTCACTTGGGCTTTGACCCAAGATCCTAAACACAGGCATCATCTTTTAGGCCCAGTCAAAATTACTTGGCCCAAATTTTAATTCACATCAAGAACGTGGTTTAGAAATCATTTTAACCTATGTGCTTTACCTCTAGCCCAAACACATTCTGGCTCAAGCGCCCAATTCTCAAAATATTCTGGCCTAAGAGCCACATTCTTCAAACATTTCTAGGCACCTCCCTTTCAACTCATTTCGGGCCCCAGTGCCTACCCACTATCTTCAAAACACTCTAGCTCAGGTGCTTTTCTTGCAGCCCAAACAAGTTTTTACCTAAAACTTCTTCACAGTCCAGAATTTTAGCTCAATCCACTTTTGTTTTCCAACAGATAAGCCCGAATCCTAAGTATGGCAGAAGGAGGAAACCCAATCAGCATGGAGGCCCAGTTTGCAGCCTTAGAGCAAAGGTACATGGCTACCTTTGATGCCATGGAACAAAAACATAGGTCCACCACTAATAACATGGAGGCTAAGTATGTCACCATCATCAAAGAGCTGAAAAGCAAAATCAATTCCCTTGAGGTTGATCATCAGGAAAACATTTCAGGACAGATTGCTGACTCTAGGAACGAGTGTGACTACATCGAAGTTAACTCTGTTGAGGCCCAGGATGCACAAAGATATGTAGGGCAAGTCATCCCGGACCGCCAACTAACTGCAGAATTAAGGAAGACCCTGAAAAGATCGAGCGCATGGAAAAAAGATAGCAAGCCAGCTGGTTTTGATTACTCTTCTATGGAATCGTACCCCAAGGTTAATCTCCCTCTAAAGATGAAGCTACTCACACTTGCTCTATACAAGGGTTCCTCAGACCCGCAGGTCCATCTAGGGATGTTCGATAGGGAAATGTCCATCCTCAGGTTGAATGACATGCAGAAGGCCAAGGTTTTTGCCCGTTATCTCGATGAAATACCTCAACGTTGGGACCTGACTCAGAGGATGAACACCAAAACCTATGAAGAGGTTTGTGAGGCTTTCCTGCACCATCTCGAATATGCTAACAATCTTGAAGTCACCAGGTCCGACCTTGCCAGTACCCGGCAGGGAAACAGTGAATCAATGTCCGACTTCATCAAACGGTGGAGGATGAAGGCCGCTGCTATGCCTACAAAAATGGATGAGCAAGAACATATTCGAATGATTGTGGACAATATGCAGAGACAATACAACAACGAGTTGAGTTGCACATACTTCCCTAATTTCGACATGCTGATGGGGCAGGTAAGAGTCATGGAAGAAAAGATTCACAAAGGCGAGCTGAAGCTGGGACAACCCAAATCCCAGGGTGTGAGTATCGAGACCTTTAAGTGAGGACCGGCCAAAGCAGCTCAAGTTTCATACCAAGTGAGCACCCTACAAAAACCCAGTGCTGCAAAGCAGAGCATCAAGGCCTCACCCCGATCCAAGAGGTTCTCTGCACCGAGACAGTTTACCGACATTGGCCGGCCTCTCAGTCAAGCGCTCGTGAATCTACAAGAGCTAGACTTATTACAGCCTCTCACACCTAGTCCTGGGATCACCCAAGCCGGGGAACATCTCCATCAGTTCTGCCAGTATCATCAACTACCAAGACACAGTACTGAAGACTGCAGAGCATTGAAGCACAAGATCGAGGACCTTATCGGGTAAGGACTCCAATTTGTTGAGTTGGCAAAAGTCTAGTAGTGTTTTGTTTACTCTTTTCAATTTTGTGAGAAGTTTATCAAATTTCTATTTTAATGAAGTTTAGATTTTAAAATTTCAGTTTTTTGGCTTTTTCAGTTTGTAATCACAAAAATGAATATAAAAGAAATGTGTTCGTTCACCTTGCACCTTCAACCAAATCATCTTGCTCATTAGCAAACATTTCCTAAAACTAATGTTCATGAAACGGTCAGTTTTTGGCAGCTGAACAAAACGACTTGTCTTTTGTTCTAAAAAGATGAACATGTCCAACCAAACACCACTACTCACCCCAAAACATCAAAACAACCCACGAAGCGGTTCAAGTCTACATTTGTCAAATTGTTGCTATAAACCCTAGATTAATACTGGGGGCAATCTGAGTTTAAGTTTTTCATCTTTCACCTTTCATTTAAATATGTGAACAAGTCTCAGAGTGAGAATTCACGAGAGTGACCTGAGCGGAAAAACCATGAGTGAATGAGCGTGTCATTTTTACACGACTCCGGTGAGACCACATTCAAAGGTTAGGTAAACGGCATAACTCCGACCAAATTAGATAATTTGTAAATTTACGCTTAGACCTGTGAAAAGCAACAAAGACCGGATACACAACTATCAGGAATGACGAAGCACCTAGGTACAGCACCACATAGCCAAAAGCTTGTAAACCCTGTCATTAAACCCTAGGCGCCCCCACTGAGCCTTCCATATATCCCTTTACGATATTATGAACTCCACAAAATAACGCAGCCAATGATGAATGTCTAACCCGGTGACCAAAGGAAGCGAGGAGCCTGAGTCTCAGGTAACATCTTCATCAGTTCAAAGAAGCAACGCCGCTATCAGCATGACGAAGTGATCCGCAAATGGTCCCAGAGTGACACAGGATCTAAAGAGCTCACTTCAAAACAGTTCTCGAAGCCCAAAACCGGGAAACACAAGAACGCCGAAGGCAAAGTCAAGAATGGATAAAACAAAAAGGAAAACCCAAAGTGCCTCGAAGAAATCTAAATGACAAAAAGAGAAATGGTGTAATGGACAACTTCAAAGGTCCAGATCCAGAAGCTCGAAAATAACGTCAACACGAAGCAGCTAGACGACTTCAAGACAAGGAAGATGAATCTGAAAGAAGACACAAGTTGCAGCTTTGGTCACCCATTTAAGCTCTACATACCTCAAATATCCCTCCGTGATCCCGTCGTCTTTCATCACACCCTATGGCCACGTTATAAGCTTTAAAGACTTCTGACTTGATAGTTGTGTATCAAATCACGTGAAAGTAACAGATCAAATGCGTAAACCCGTCAAATGTCCAATTCAATGGTCTAAAGGTTATGACCATGAGCGAGAAATGAGTGGAAACACCAAACACGTCGTGTGTAGGTTAGGAAACACCACATCAAAGTATAAGCCTTGACCCTATGAGGATGAGACCTGTTCTCACGCTTAACCAAAGAAAATACTAGGGGCAAACGATCGGAACGATCGATTGCCATGAACTCTAGCTCAGATTGTCCTAAGGAAAAATAATGGGGGCAGTTGTTGGTTCCACTAATTGCCATGACAACACCAATTGAAACCCAAAGCTTGAGCACCACTCAAAAGATCTCCACATCAAGCACCACACCCAACTGGTAGCATGTTCATCTCCTAGGAGATAAATTACAAGTCTGAAATCTTCAGTCAGGAAATGATAATTTCACTTTCCTTTTCAGTGAACAGAATTTTCTTGAAACACTACCACGTTTGGCACCATTGTCAGCAATTTCTTGTCTTGAACAATTTTCTTTAAACACTGCCACGTTGGCGCACATTCTCGCAATGCCTTGCATTGAACGATTTTCAACCCTCATCATTGCCATGTTTGACACATTTTGCAACAGTTCCTTGTTTTGGACAAGCTTCCAACAAGTACTTTATATACATTTTACAGCTTCTGCATAACACCTCAACATTACCACGTTTGGCACCTTTTCCAATAGTTTCCTGTTTTGAACAAGTATCTTTCATACATTTTGATTGCATACACCTTATCATCATCGCCATGTTTGGCAATCCAGCGATCAGTTTTCGTCACAATCGTTTACATGAGACCATTATCTTTCCATAACCCGAAGATACAATTCTTCAGAGATACAGATTCTCAGCCAAAGATACAGATTCTTCAGAGATACAAATCCTCAACCAAAGATACAGATTCTTTAGAGTTACAGATTCTCAGCCAAAGATACAGATTCTTTAGAGATACAGATTCTCAGCCAAAGATACAGATTCTTCAGAGATACAGATTCTCAGCCAAAGATACAGGGATACAGATTCTCAGCCAAAGATCCAGATTCACCCGAGCAGCAGAACTCACCAGAGTAGAAGAACTCACCCGAGTAGAAGAACTCATCCGAGTAGACGAATTCACCTAAGTGGAAGAACTCGACCCCACACCAATTTTCAATCACCTATAGGTACTCAACGCCTTAGAATAGCTTCACATCTTTTCATTCATTATAGGTAGTCAACACCTTAGAATAGCTTGACATCTTTTCATTCATTATAGGTAATCAACACCTTAGAATAGCTTGACATCTTTTCATTCATTATAGGTAGTCAACACCATAGAATAGCTTGACATCATCTCATTCATTATAGGTAGTCAACGCCTTAGAATAGTCTGACATCATATCATCCGTATAGGTAGTCCACACCTTAGAATAGTCCGACATTACTTCATTCTTACCTTTAGGTGGTCGGCGCCTTAGAATCTCTCGACATCCTTCCACTTTACTCATAGGTAGTGAGCGCCTTAGAACAGCTCGACACAACTTATCAGATTTCAATTGCATGTGGAGTCTTTTAAGATCTAAAATTTTGGGGTATCACTAAAGCATCAACTAGCCTTTTCATTTCCATTACAAAGTCTAGTTGGCGGGGGGCAATCTGTTATACCCAAAATTTCAACCCCCCCGGAAGAGAGTCTCTACTAATAGGCTAGTAGCAAGGGTTCCCAGTTCGATCGGCACATTTCAGAGTACTAGGAACAGCTTAGTCGTCTCCAAGGGTATTTTCGTAATTTTTCAAGGCTCCTAAGCCCCCTATAGGCTTTCTCTCTCCTCCAAATAAGGGTCAAATCAATTCAAAATACTTTGATATTTTAACCCATGATAGAGGATGACATTTTAAGCATAATGGCATTGGAATTTTGATTTTTCGAATTTCCAATAATTTTCTAGCAATTTTTTATTGAATCTGGCGAGCAATTGAATTTAAAAATATTACAACATTTAAAAAGTTCGATTCCACTTCAGAAAAATTTTAATTGCCATCCTTGACACGTGGCTAAAATTTCACAGCAAAATTCCTTTGGGAAATCACTTAATTAAAATTTCAAAAAAATCATACTTTTACTAGATTTTCTTTATCTTTAAGAAAGTTTATATAAAGGGATAACTCTTTTGATCAAATTAGAATCTCATAAGCTCAAGAACCCTAGGAAGTCGTAAAGCACAGCCTCCCCTCTCTTCCTCACATTTTTCAACACCCGGTCACCCGAATCATACCGTAAATCCCCTGAAATCACCATCTAAACTCGTTTTCCAATCCCCAAAGCATCAACAATCATCAAAAATCCTCATAAACACCACCAAAACGTGAAGAATAGCAAGAACAACCAACGACCAGAAGCTTGGTTCAAAAACCTTTCGGGTCTGCCATCAACGGAGCACTTGACGAATCCCGGTGTGAAGAATCATTGCAAACCCGAAGGTAAAACAGGTAAAAATTCCACTTTCCTAACTCCCTACGACCTTATCGGTCTTGCCTCAAAATTTGGGTTCAAACCAACTCTTTTTGGATTATGTATCACTAATTGTTTTAGCTAGTGCCTTGTTACTTGTTTGCTAAGTTTCGTGCTAACGTTGATTTCAATTTAACTTCTTTCAATTACTAACATGCTTATAATCTTTCAGGCTACGTGCCCATAAAATTTGAGCCAAAAACACCGCCGGGAACAATCAGAAAACCCCTTTCTGTGGGTGGTCTGTGACCTCAGACCTATGGTCCTAGACCAAGGACGGGTAGTCCGTGGCCACGGACACCCACGGACGGCGGCGGGAATTTAAAATTTCAAATTTTAGGTTTTTCTAAATAATGTCCGGGCCCACAGACAGCTTGTCCGTGGCCCCGGACTTTTCAAATTTTCTTTTTTTCTTAAATTAGACTTTTCGGTATAATTAGGTTAACTAGGGTCCGTGGTCTCGGACATGGGGTCCGTGGCCATGGACGTAATTAAAATTTGACCTAATTCTGCCTTTGAAACCCTAGTTTAGGTAGTTTTTAATTTCACTTTGATTTTCAGTCAAAAAACGTTAAAAAATAACAAAAAAACAGAAGCACACACTTAGGTTAAATAACAACTTTGTACTAAGCCGTAAATAGACAAAGTAGAGGAAAAACGACCAAGGAAGGGTAATGAAAGTAATTTGAACCCTAAATAAGTCGAATACCAAGCCCCCGAACCCGAACTCTACCTTTCCTAATTAACTCTAGGTTAAAATTAGGTGGCGACTCATAATAGGTTCCAGTGAGCTAGCTTAGGTTTTAATAATTATTGTTATATGACATAGTTATTAATCTTAGGTTATAAGTGGACCTAAAACCCGGTTAGATCCTAATCAGCTTTAATCAACATAGAATAGGGTTTAAAATCGAGACTCACAGGTGCAGTTTGTGTTTGGTCTTGAAACTTTTGGAAGCATTTCAATGGTTTTGTGAGGTTGAGGTGTAATATTTGATGTTGGGGTGTGAAGAGGTTTGATTTCTAAGAATTCATGAAGAATATCTGATTTTGGAGTATGAGAGAGTTTGTTTTTTAAGAGATGAGCTTGAATTTATAAAGGACTTGTATGGTAAAGAATTTGGGCTTTAAAGATATGGTTTGTGTATAGGGTGTCACCACCACCATGGATCCACTAAGTGTGAGGGACACCCGCTATCCTAATGTTTGTCCTATGGGCTTTCTAAAAATGACCCAAATGAGGATCATAACAATGTAAAAAAGAAACAATCAATAATGTTCAAACAAGTCTTATTGAATTCGGAACAACATGCTAAAGGTTCTCGAATGTAGCTAACTATGATAGCCAAGGAAGATATAAAAGCAATCCACATGATAGAATTGATATAAAGATCATGGTATGAAACTGCAGGAATGAATAAATCCTAAGACTACGAAATAATCAAGAATATAAACAGATTGCAAATTAAGACAAACACAAATGCAATTCTTATTTTTAAACAGAGAGCTGCTATAGGGGGTCGCATCGATGCCGCCTCACTTGAGCTGATAGGGATCCGAAGAGATACACCAACCGTTTTTCGCGTTTGGAAGGAGAGCCCCGGTAGTCCTAGCCAAGGTCCAGCTCCTTAGTCCCCAAACAGTTTCTCGCCTCTCAAACAATATGTACATGCCATAGAACAAAGACAAAGAGATACGAGATTAATTAGTAATGAAATGTAAAGGGTTTGGGGTGTGTGCAATGGGATCATACGGCCCCTCTCAATGGGAGGAAAGGGGGCAATCTAATCATCTTCCACACCCCAACCGAGAACATAGAAAAAAGTTTCAAGCTGCCAACGAACGCTATGAATTGTAAGATAAATAAAACATTGGGGTTCCTACGCAAATTAATTCAACATCTTAGATTACGACTCAAACCGAAGTGTAGTATCAAAGGGGTGGGGTTTTAAGTCATGTGGGATCATACCTAGAAGGGTTTATATCATTTCCCTCTAAGATGAAGAATTAATAAGGACCAACCAGCCATTGAGTGATTTATCTAACGTAGCATAGGGCAACTATCATTCTATTCATGTTCTTGTCTAAGCGCAAAAGACAAATCATGCTAGTCTCAAACCAATTTCCAAACCTGAAATACCCCAAATCTAAATAATATTATTTAATCATTATTTATTGGAATATAATCCAAATATAAATCATTTCACGTACGCATGCAAACCCATGCATGAAAACGTTACGTAAAAACAGTCGTTTCACCATAAACGCTAAAACGCCTTAGAAGCATATGGTCAAACATGACCTTGTATGACCCTCTAATATTCAAACTAAATGGTCATACAATTATTATATGAATATACAAATATATTCCCTAAGCTATATTCAGTCAAATACGCAAAATGCTCGGGAGTGCTCACACCCGCTCCCTAAAGCACGAAAAGTCCGGAGGAGTGCCGAGGTGGCACGAACTCCTATAAAATTAATTCCTAGAGTTCCTAACATCATTATTTATCATTCTAAAGAGAACCCACGAAGTGGTTTCTCAAAATTCAGCAAAAACCAAAGGAGGATTTCTTAGCGCTCCTTTTTGGCCCGGGAGTGTCCCGATGGCCCGTAAATTATGTCACGGGTTGATATAACCCCATATAACTCAATGTAACATCTTAGTATATGTTTATTTACTATAATAAGTGTTTACAAACACTTGGAACTCATAAGAACAATTGGTTTCCCAAAATTTCCTTAGAGCACAAAAACACACCTTCGGGTGTCATGAAAATGCGTTTTACGCAATTACCTTGTAGTTTTTGACATGCCACGAATTGGTAATCTTAAAAAGGGTTAAAATGACCTTCTAAATCAGTTGGTGTGACTAGTCAACAAGGCTCTCTATAGGGGCCGATTTTAAGGGCAAAAACTAGTATAAAATTTGCTTTAAAAATTTATAAAAGGCTTAAAACATGATGACTCATCATCCCATGTGTTATATTACTTAATGTCAAAGTATGTAGGTCTTAATGGACCAGAGAGCTGTCGAAATAATGCTTATGAATAAGGCCATGTGAGCTAGATACAAACAAAATGCTTAAAAGCAAAAAGTAGATCTAGATTCTCTTCTTTTGCTTTCTTAATAACTAAGTGACCTTCCAAGCTTCTTCCTTGGCTCTTCATGGCCGGTTTTTAAACCCCATTCAGACCTCCATTTCGTGACTCCACATGAAGAAGAAGACAAGCCAAGTAGCATTGAAAAATCAAAGGAATATACTCACCTTTTCTTACCTTGTCTTCTAGCCAAAATAATTGTCCTTCCAACTCTTGCTTAGTCACACCACATGGCCGGTTTTCATGCTGGAAAGGAGGCATTTATTGAGCCAATAATCAAGGTAATAAACTAAGGAAAAAGAATTGTCAATTGACATTAAAAATTTGACAAAACAAAATCAATTTCCAAATGCTTCTTTCATTTACGTGAGTGAGCTTCATTTCCCTCCTTGCACAATTCTTGCACGGTTTGGTAAGCTCTCTCCTCTCTCTTCTAGCTTCATCTTCTTCCTTTGAAGCTCTTAAGTCCATTAATGGAGTTTTAACTTCTATCTTCATCTTTAAGGTAAATTCCTTGCATTTCTTGGCAAGTCTTGAAGCAAAACTCTTCCTAGCATAACAAGGTGTGTTCGGCTTCACTTAGTTCTCCAAGGAGATTGTCCAAACCAACATTAAACCAAGGAGCATCTCAAGGTTATCTTAAGGTAGTTTTAATGCTTGAAAATCCTTAAAGCACATTTTTTATGTGTAACCAAGTTCTACTTCTTCTAAGGTTCTTTCCTTCTTCATTTTCATGAAGGAAACCTTGTTCTTCATCTACCTTAGGAGTGCCGAATTCATAAGGAGAAAAGTCTAAGGTAAACTCTTGTAAAAATACTTACAAATCTACTTAAGATCTTTATTCAAGATCTAACTCCTAAAACTCCTTCACCACTTGCATATAACCGAAGTGGAGCATCTATATTACCTTGGAGAAAGCTTGGAGATTCAAGAAGAAGTTCAAGCACTTAACCACCTTGTTAAGAAGTAAGTTTACTATATAAATCTTTATATTATAAGCTTTGTTAAGCTTCTAAAAATTGTACAAAAATTATGTACATCTCCTAGGCTAAATAATACCGAAACTATATGGTTTTATATGCCAAAGATATAATCTATAACATATATAGAAAATATTTACCTTAAGACACATTTTTGTGTCACAAAATTCATTTATGTTACAAATAAATTTAGGCCGAAAAGTCTTAGGCAAAAATGCTTTATTTTGAGCTTAGAATTTATATAAGACATTACAATAATTTTTACATGAGTTATATGACTCATATGAATTTATGTACATTTATTATGACATATAAATCCACTTTTATATACTATATGGTCACTAAATAAATATGGCCGAATTACCTAAGTGTTAAATAGGTATTAATGATCTACTTAGGTATATAAACTTATATCATAAAGTTTGGTGAGTTAAAAATATTCTTTTAGTGTCTAAATGACTAATTAATTAAGTTATGTGGATTAAATGTAATTTTTACAAAGTTTAGTGTACTTATATTAAAAACCGAGAGCTAAAGGGCTGTTTGGTGTAATTATAATATAATATAAGGTTAGGAATTAAGTTTAAGAATTTTAGATAATTTAAACAAGCTTTGAAATAACTTTTTATAAAGTTTTGGGCTATTATGTAATTTATAAAAGTTGTTATGAAAGTTTAGAATTTATTAGTGGGCGAATTCATAATTAAGAGAATTATTAGGTTCACTTTCGAAATTTTAAGGAATTAAATATTTAGACTATAGTTTATAAGTTATTAAGTAACTATTAGAAAGTTTTAGGGTGAAAATGTAATTAATGGAAAGTTCAAGACCAAAGCCGAATTATTTGGGGTTAGTTTGGTAATTTAGGAATTTATAAATATATATTTGGCATTTATGGAGAATTAAAATTAAAACTATAGCTTACATGGTTATAAGGAATTAAAAGATAAACGATAAATATTATTTATGGTTAAAAAGGAGAATAATAAAACTATAAGAATTTTATGTCTATGTATGACATATAAATATAGTTAAGGAATTATAAGTTGTTATGTCACCTAGACAAATAAAATAAACAACAACAAATGCATAAACACATATATGTGCATTAAAGGATTTATAAATAAATCAAAAGGAATAACAAATGAGTTATACATAAAATCATGAGGTGATTAAAAGAAATAAACCTCACATGAAATAACAATATGAGATTTGTTAAAAGATCCAATAGAATTATTATATAAGGGTAACATAAATTAACCCTCTCAGTTAATCCTATTCTAGGACTTTGTTTGACCAGACGTTGACCGGGAATTTACAAGTAACAGTCTACGGTGAACGGTATGGGATTCTTGCAACCTGTTTTCTAACGGATTACACCGGCTTGTGTGCTATCTGTTGTTTGAAATAACGACCAAGATAATTAATGTAAACTGTTGTTTTACTCTTGCACACTGTGGTATTATTTTATGTGCGTGAATGTTGCTGACTACATCGTGTATGTCCCACGCATACAAACACTACTATACCAGTGGATTAAATACCTGCGTTCCAGTATACCGAGGACTTGTACTCAAGTCTCTCACTAACTTCAGTTTATAACAAACGTCATTATCCTAAACGTGATAATTGACAATACACATTGTGTTCTTGTTTAACGTCTTATATGACACTTAACAACTCTTATACGAGAATGAGGAGCCCAGTTGGATCTGGCCATGCATGCTACAGGAGTTGTACCTGTCTCAGGTCGTCTCCTATCTACGTCGCGACGGAACATTCAGTTGGGAGGAAGACTTTATTCCTTCCGGGATTCAAATGCCCTTCAGTTCGAGGAAGACTTATTTCCTCTAGTGGGTTCTTATTTCCCACGCCATTCAGTTCAGGGTTTAACTACGTTATCTCCTGGGGTTTTTATACCCAACCTTTCTTTATAACGAGGTCACTATACCTCCACTATTTCAGATATTCAGTTATAACGGTCAGTCCCATTGTGTGGACCGACTATCAGTAAAGAATTTCAGTTCAGCTAACTCGACCTTCTGTGTCTTGTTCTATGTGACATTATTGTCCTTGTTTGGATACTTGTTATCATCAGATTATGCTTGTTTACAGCTTTATAAAAAAAATGAACTGCATGTGTTCGACAAAGTAGTTGGTGTGGCCCGGTAGACGATGGGCTGCACGTTTTCCATACCAGCATTGTTTGCTGAGCCCCTTTGGGGGCACCCCCATTTTTCAGGTACCTGAAGTTTAAGAAGATCACCACACTGAGTGTAGGTGGGGTAGACCAAGCTTTGGGAGTCTACTATTAGTTAATTATTTTATTTCAGTATTTTACTTTGAGTTTGATTCCTAGTATCTCGGGTTGTATCTGTATTCCAGACCGTGACATTTGAGGATTGTATTTGGACTTAGCCTTGTTGGTCACAAGGGTGGCCAACGGCATTGTAATACCGCCCGGTTGTTGTATTTATTTCCGCTGCAGTTGTATTTTATTTGGGAGTGATCGCCGTTCAGTTTATTTGATTTTGGGTTGGGGTATTACAAAACCAATATCAATGCGCAAGGAACAAGTTCAAGGTTAAAGCAATTCAATTTCCAAACCGAGTTTAAGGCGTGACAAGAGACATTAGCGAGATTTCTTGTGATAAGAAAGCTAACCATTTGGGCTTTCAAACCCGTGTAACAGTACCAGCCCAAAGCACTACTATATGACCAATCACAGAGCTCAAGGTCGATTCCAAGCCAAGCAAGTCCCACCCAAATTTCATTGATTTTGTACTTACCAGAAAGTAGTAGATATTAATCGAGAAGCGGACAGCAAATTTCTAAATCCATATGTAGCAGGTGCCAAGTCGAACTGTTGAGTAAAGTCCATGAGGTCGGTCAACAAACAAATTCTAGTCAAAATCTCAAAGCAAGTGTACCTCGGTTAGGACATGAAACCGAAGATAGTAAGCAAACTGAATTTAGACAAATAGAACGAAAGGGTCAAAGTGATAATGCCATAAGCGACTCATTTTTATGCCAAAAAATGCAAAAGGGGCCAAATGACAATACCACAGCCAACAGTATTTCCAAACCACATAATGGGCAATGAGAAAGTTACCAAGCATATTTCTAAACCAGCATGAAGCGCAAGGAGCAAGTGATGATTAATTTCCACACCCGATTGGAGTAGCCACCGAACATGTGAAGATCGAGTCCAAAGCTCAAAGAATGTACCTCGGTCAAACACGAAACCATGGTGTAAGTAGCAAATTAGATTAATCGAACAACGCAAGGGACATATGAATGAGGGTATTAATGAGTCATTTATTTCGCAAAGGCCCATAAAAAAAAGATAAAATAAAATAAAGATCAGCCGCCAAAACCAGAGGATGAGATTAACAAATCCATTAGAATCTGATTAACAAATGAACTATCCAAGCAGACTCTTCTCAGTTCAGTTCCCATACTGCAAAAGAGCCAGAATAATGGATTTCCTTAACCAGCAATCAGCAGTGTGCAAAGGACTAATCGACAAAAAATATCAAGCTGAGATTTAGACTCCAGAAGTCTGCGGAGTTACCATCTTTGATCGTGAACAGAAGCCCAAACCCAAAAAAGAATATATATATATATAGGCTTCCAGATAAGCGTCATACTGCTAGTGAACAATCAGAGAGCCAATTGCATTCTCTAGACGTGTATAACAAAACAGACTGGAGGTAAAGAAAACAGAATTCAGTGCTGATATCAGTCATTTATTATAAGCATACTTAAGAGAGACAATATCATGGAGAACATATCAAACCAGAGAATCACCCTCTTCTCAAAGAAGCTTTGAAATATCTAAAACTGTCCATTAATAAATAATCAATTGAGCAACCAACTGGAAGAGCAGAGATCAAGCAGAAAACAAAACAAAACCACCTGAAAAAGCTTTAGAAGAATCGCCGGTGACAAAGTCCAATTCATATGATCTGAGTGTGGTCACCTGGGATTAGAGAGATCAGAAGTCTCCAGCGCAGACTCAAAATGGTAGAATGTTCGACGCCATAAGAATACATCTAACCAAACACCAATCACCATTTCATACCTGAGGAAAGGGAGAGAATGCATGAATTAACCATAAATAATATGTTCAGGACGCTAGAACCGAAAATTTAAAAAACCCAGAGACATATTTGTAGTGGACAAATCAAATGTAACCCCTAAAACACACTTGACATCTGCAAATTAGAGGTTGTCCAGATAGTAATAAATAGCAGAAGGATGACGATATGAATCTCAAGAAAGTGAACTGAATATTTCTGAAACATTAGCAAAAGGGACAGTGTATAAAGAAGTCTTCTCCAGTAAAAGAAGGAATACCGCTCTATGAGTCAAATTCAAATCACATTTGATACTGTGGCAATGTCCAAGCCACAACTCAAAATCTTCATTAGATCCAATTGACTGAAACAAAGGGAGAAAATAAGAGAAGAAAGAAACAACATCAAGTAGAGGCAAAGCCTATTTTGCTCGAATGGAACATCATTCATGAAAATAAAAGAGCAAAGCTAGTACATTCGTGAATACTGATCAAATATAAACTCGTAACTCCTTTTTTTAGCAAGGAGAAAAATACGAGCCAAATTTCATTCTGTTCTAAGGCCTTAAAACTGAAAACGAGGGTTACCACATATATAGGCATGATCAGTCGATTAAATGTCATTTGTGGGACTAACCATATAGCCAGACCTACAAAGCATTGAACAAGTGCATTTGTACACAAGTTGGAAGATGTGGGCAGTGACTAAAACCGGTGATATAGGAAGTAGTCTTCTTCTTTTGTTCACGCATGGTTGACAAAAATGTAGAGACCAAGGTTTCCTGCAAATAACCTTGATACATAAACAAATCAAGCAGCACATGTTAGTATGTTTTGAACGAATAGGGAGAAGGTGCAAAATGAAAGCATGTTCGTCCCTGCCATGTGCAGAAAGTCGTAATCTCGAAGCAAGAATTGGGATCCGAATTTGGGTTCAATTGCACTCATAGGAGACTTCGAGTACATTCTGGGCAGAATCTAACGAAACCGGAATAAACGAGAGTGTCTGTTTCTTTTGTCTGTAATAGGAATACCAACAGAGAGTCAACATTCGCATATATATACATTGCGTGCAAACAAACCTAGAGAATACTAATAGCCATGAATCGAAAGAACATAAGATAAAAATCAGATTAGAGTCGGCCCTAGTGTTGAAGAATGGATTCCCTAGATCGCCAACATCTCTTTTACAAGGATTTCACACATAGAAGAAGGTGAAGAATAAGCGGGGAGTAAGGAGGCGTAGAGGAACTTGTTCGCCAGTGGGGTTTTGCAAATGTATTGTGAGTGAAGAGAAGAAATTAAGAAGGTGTAGAGCTGTGTCATGTTCGCCAGTTTAGGTCACATTTTTTTTGATTTCAAGACATGGGCATCGGAGAAGAATGAATGCTCTTGATAGAAAAGAAATGTGAAAATTAGTGTCGTCTGCTAGCTTCAATTGAATAGAGAAAGAGCTGGAGAGAAAAAAAAAGTTGATGGGTCATGTGTCGGCTGGGGCTCTTGGATCTGTACAGTAAGGGTTTTTTATGTCTCTTTATAATAAAAGACTAGGGTTTTCTAGGAGAAGGTCTAACTAGTTTCTTTTTGTTGGACTAACTTAACAAAATGGGGATTAGAAGATAAAATGATAGTGAATGCAGTATAATCATGAAATATACATAAAGTGATGAAAATAATTAATCCTGAAAATAATAAAGATAGAGGAAAAATAAAAAGGTGAATACTAATAAGTAAAATATCAATGAAATGATATAAAATACACATGTAGTAAAATAGCATAAAATAAGACCAATATAAAACAATCATACAAGTACATAAGCAAATACAAATAGAATAAAATAAAATGGTAAAATAAGTAAATAACGAAAAAGAATGAGTTTGAAAATGAATGCTTTGAAATTGATATAAAAAGCTTGTCCTAAAATGATAGTTTCACTTTGGTATGCACATGAACAAGTTCCGAAGAAAGGTGACGACCCCTCCCATTTTATTTATTTGTTTGAATTTTGTTTTATGGGGTGAGAATTTTTGGTGTCTACACATAGTATTTTTTATGCTACTGTAATTGTGATCAAGAAATGGAGTTATTTTAGTGATTTTTGTGTTGATTGATAAGTGTCTAAATGAGCATGTTTTATGGGTGTATTTCATGTATTATATCAGCACTTTTCTGCTCATTTCTCACTTATCGTATGTTTTTCCTCCAGTTTATGTTTTATTGATTATCTCACAAATTTATTGGTTTAAACATGAGGAAAAACCAAGCCGGGGGTAAAGTAGACAAAGAGACAAACGCGTAGACGCAAACGGCTCAGAAAACGGAGTCCAAACGAAGAAACTAGAGCCAGTCAAAGTTGGAAGGAAATTAGGTCAACACATATTGCAACCGCATGGTAAGGAGGCGGTTTAGGAGGCGGACGTGAGTAAGACCTCGCGCGCGCAAGAAACAATGCAACCGCCTACAAACGAGGCGGTACCGCAGGCGGACAAGACACACACGCAATGCAACCGCCCCATTTTCAGGCGGACAACGAGGAGGACACCACGCGGACGCGTGTAAAAATTCCAGATCTGAGACGCGCCTGTCTCCTTCTTCCTCGCGTCGTTCTGCAAATGGATTCTGTTATCCATCTACTCCGCCGCACCGCCTACCTTAAATCACTCCAGCTCTCTGTCCCCTCTGCAATAAATGAAGCACTCAGACTGCAATCAACTGCAATCGATTAATACGTACGGATCTGCCTCCTCAATTCTCTATATAAACCCAACACCATTACTGCAAAAACACACACCACGTACGTGCAGAGGCTGAAGAATTCACACAAACACCAAACTCCATTCTCTTCCATTAAATTCCTCCCGTAACTCCACAATTCTCCATCTTTTATTTATTTCACCACTTCACCTCATTTACTCACGTACGTACTCACGCAGTAACAAAAGAAATAGAAGAGCAGCAGTGAGAGCGAGAACAGACCAGTTCTTCCTCTGAATTAATGTCAAAATCTATCTGTGTAATCTTCTTATCTCCGTTAATGTCTGAGTAATTTTCTTTGTATCCTAGGATGGGGGTTTGATTTCTAATATTACGTAAATTAATATTTATCACCTGTCTCTCTTATTTAACTTGTTTTAATTCCTTTCAACTAAATTGCTAAATGCTTTGCGCGACAAACGACTGCATTTATTTGGTAACTATCAACATATGATTTTGAGATAGTCTAGTACCACAAAGGAATTAATCTTAGTATTTACACTCCGGACTGAGCAGGAAAATATTAAGGCTTTTATTAAGAGTTCGTAACTGACAATTATTAACTCTAATAGGCAATAAATAATTGAGACAAGGTTATAAATATGTTTAAGTTTAGGAAATTCCCCCGCTATCCTAGGATACATTTTTCCATCCACATCAATTAATTCACCTTTTAACTGTTTTTTATTTCTGTATTAATTTAACAACAAATCAAGCTTGCCTCCGGCTAAACCCCTTTTTACAGTTTTTAAGTAACTACCAAGACTAGGGTAAATTGAACAATCTCCCTGTGGATACGACACTTGTTTTACTACTACGACCGGGAATTGTTTGCAGCCCGACGTTTATAATTTGAGTTTTTAATTTCCTTTCTTTTAATTTTACACCAGTTTAACCACTCAGAAATAACAGTCTGCAAATTGGCGCCGTTGCCGGGGAGATTGATTCCATCAATTTCCCTAGTTTCCGGTAGTTCACCTGTTTTATTATAATAAACTGTCAATATTATCTTGTTAATAATCTAACCTTGGACATCGGACTTATAATCTGACTTGGACATCGGACTTCTGACCGACTTTGGACATCTAACTCCTAACTTCTTAATATTATTGTCATTTCGTTCCATTGTCATTTCGTTCCATTGTCCTTTCTTTCCATTGTCTCTAACTACTAACTTTAAATTTCCTGTCATTTCGTTCCATTGTCATTTCGTTCCATTGTCCTTTCTTTCCATTGTCTCTAACTACTAACTTTAAATTTTCTGTCATCTCGTTCCATTGTCATTTCTTTCCATTGTCCCTAACTACTAACTTATAATTTCCAGTATACTAACTCCTAACGTTTTTCAGCCTAACCAATATTTCTGTCTTTCTTATTTTATTTACTAACTAATTTTGCAGTTTCTGACGAACCACAAGTTATCTTCTGTGCATGCCAAATACTCGAACTCGAGGCTCTCCACCAATCAGTCCGAGCCCCGAACCCGAGCGCACTTTATTACAAGCACAAAGAAACCTGAGAAATCAAGCCATGGCCAATAACGAAGTTATAAATGAAATGACCATGCAATTCAACCAGAACACCGTGCCCTATCTGATTACCACCAACCGGATACCGAAGGGAGAGCATCAGCTATAGTTCTCCCCGAACTAACACCAGAAGAAGCCGGACGATGGGTTTTCAAAACCCACTACATCACCGCCGTCCGGGATTAGGTAAGTTTAGTGGAGCGAACCCAGATGAAGCCCCAAATCATCTGAGTCTCTTCCTAGACTTCTGCAATTCTTTGGTCAGACCGGCAACGTCAAAGAAAGAATTCGACTCCAACTATTTCCTCACTCATTATCGTATTCAGCAAACCGGTGGTACCGAAGCCTTCCCTCCCGATCAATCACCACATGGCTTCAAATGGCCCAAAAATTCCTTGCCAAATACTACCCAACCAGTAGAACGAGGCAATTGATCGGTGAAATCAACACTTTCTGTCAGGAGCCGGGAGAAACGTTGTACGACGCATGGGATAGATTCAAAGATATGCTAATGAAGTGTTCCCACCATGGTCTTGACGATC
>CM041780.1:254248768-254366937 GCA_023374045.1 Limonium bicolor
AGTGAGAAGCTGAACTTGGTCAAAACCATGGACTTGGCAACGTCATGAAGACTTTCTTATGAACTCAAATTTTTATTTCAAACCCAAATTTTCTTTCAAACCCACATTTCTTTTAAACCTCAGCTTAAAAAAAAAACCAAACCGAAGGAATTACGGTGAATATCATAGAATGATACAAGAGGAGTCGACAATAGAATACTTCACCTAGGCGTGTGACGAGCACTACGAGTGTACCCAAATACGGGATGTGGGACGACCGCACTCCGAAGGAGCTTGCGGGCCTGACAGACCCTTTTGTGAGTTAGTTAGGTAAGTGGTAACGTACCAATAAGGTACCCCACGTATGTATACATGTAGTGTATGAAACACGGGAAGTAGTCAGCTCCGTTCTACGGACCATAAGGTAAATTCAAACCAAAACAGTTGTACACCTCGAATGATCAAAGAACACAAACAAGCTTACAAGCTACAAGAGTCAAGAACTCACTCCAGGAGAATGATTAGGAGTTAGGAAGTGCGAAGAGAACTAACAAATGACCAAAGACATTGGATATGTCTCAAGTATTATGAAGCAAAGGCAAGATAGCAGGATTGCACACCCAGCCTAAAATCAGTAAGGAAAATGCCCGATGAGAACACATCAAAGTTAATGAACTGGATAGATACCCAGTGATCATATAAGGTACCAGAGAATACCATTCATCACTGAAAAGAATATCAACCAGTTATAAACATACGGAAAAACATCAATGGTCTACCCTAAGAACGGGAGACGTTGCAACCCTCAACGAGACGACTCAGATCCCGAACCGCAGGGTAGGATAATAAATTAAACATTCTCATAAATATTAGCCAAAGGTAATGGCATAACTGAGCAACTGATAAGTGGTGAAATAATGCTATTTTGAGAGCTTCATTTACTTCTATTCTATTGCATGCATAACTTGTTTCACCACTTAATAGAGTGTTTTAGTGATTAATAGTTAACTAATAGAGTTTAATCTCTTGATAGGTAAAAGCTCATTTTGAGCATACTTTTGAGCTTCCTTTGAGTTAGTAGCATGCATCAACGGATCCCTCATCCTTCAAGCTTTCCAATGCCGCAAACGGGGAGCAATTCCGAGCCACGATGAAGATTCTAGGCCCAGAGGAAGTTAGAGCCAAATTCTGGTGGCCGTCCGACCCACTCGTCCGACCCACTCTGGGTCGGACACCCTGTTCTCCTGGACGCCCAAGCTACTGGAATCGTCCGACCCATAAGCCTGGGTCGGATATGGGTCGGACATACTTAAACTTTCCCACGTGCTGTCTTCTTCGGAGGCCGTCCGACCCACGCGGGCTGAAAATCTGCCCAGATCTGCGTTTTTAAAAGCTAATTCTGGGGACTCCTTTCTCATTATCAAATTCACCCGACTCCAACCCTAAACAGAGAAAGAAGAGGCGAAAATAGAAGAGAAAAGAAGAGGAGAAGAGAAGAGAAGAAAGGAGGAAGAAGGAAGTGAAGATCTCTACCTCCATTGAAGCTTGGAAGCTCCTCCAATGGCTAATTCTTCCTTTTCTTTGCTCTTTCCTCTAGCTATGTCTGAGTAGTTCCATTTGTATCCTAGGATGAGGGTTTGAACCCATTTTGCTCATTGAATGCTAGAAACCTAACTCATTAATTACTCTTGTTTTATTCTCTTCAATATCAATTAATGCACTAAACTGATCTCTTATTGCATTTATGGTGGTTCCATTCAATATTTGAGCTTGAGTTTGGAACTAGACCAAGAAGGGAGTAAACCCTAACCTTTGCTTTCTTGATTTGGAAGTAATTGCTTGGGGCTATTATTTAAGAGTGCTTGCTTAATGCTATTTGATGACTTGAACCTCCTTTAATTAAGGGGTTTGATTATTTAGGTAAGAATTGGATTTCCCATGATTTGGGGATTCATGAGCTAAACTCTAATAGGCACTGAGATGATGAGTTATGGTTTTGAAGTTCTTTGAGTGAATTGGGTGATTCCCACTATCCTAGGGTACTCTCTCCATCCATCCATTCACAAACATTTTACTGCTTTTATTGCATTTTAGTTAACAAAACAAACAACCAAGCTTGCCTCTGGCTAAACCCCCATTTTACTGTTATTTTGCACTTAACTATTATACCGAAGCTTGGGATTTAGAAACCAATTTCCTTGTGGATACGACACTTGTTTTACTGCAACGAATTGGGTGCACTTGCCCATTTTAGCTAGGTTTAATTACTATGTATGTAATTTTCCCAACAAGTTTATGGCGCCGTTGCCGGGGAAATTGATTATTCAATTTCCCTTGGTTCGGTACTATAGTTTTTGTGCATTTAGTACTTTTATCTATTTTTTTCATTTGTGGTATTTATGTTTTTAGTTGTTGTTTATATTTTAACATATCCATCTACTTAAGAGCGTTTGGTGTTGGTGCATTCTAGGTACCTTCTGTTTTTCTCGGTGTATGCCAAACACTCGAGCCAAAGGATCTCCACTTGCTAGTCCGAGACCCGAGCTCGAGCGTTCATTGTTGAGGGCCATCCGAACAGTGAAAAATTCAATCATGAATGAACCACCGGTGGTTGAAAACAACGGGAACCAACAACGAATGGCTCTCAAAGACTACAACCAGCCGGACACCGAAGGGAGGCCTTCAGCCATAGTCCTACCGGAATTGACGCCTCAAGAGACCGGACAATGGGTATTCAAGACCCATTACATCACTGCTGTCCGGGATTTAGGAAAATTCAGTGGAGCAAATCCCGATGAGGCTCCCAATCACCTAAGTCAATTCCTCGATTTTTGCAACTCATTTGGCAAAACTGGAAATGTTGACCAGAGGATACGCCTGCAGCTTTTCCCTCACTCACTGTCCGACTCTGCATCAAGATGGTATAGGAGCTTACCGTCAAAATCAATCCATACTTGGGCACAAATGGCTCAACAATTTCTTGCCAAGTATTACCCCACTAGTAGAACAAGGCAATTAATTGGAGAGATCAATACCTTTTGCCAAGAACCGGGAGAGACGTTATACGATGCATGGGATAGATTCAAAAACATGTTGATGAATTGTTCCCACCACAGTTTGGACGACCAATCACTATGTCTATCTTTTTTCAACGGTCTCGATGACCAGAATAGACTACTTGTGAACTCCTCATCTGGAGGAAGCTTTATGACTAAGTCACCTCAAGAGGGGATGGCACTCCTAGAGGAGATGACTAGTAACATAAGGCAATGGTCTAGGCAAAAGGGGAGAGCACCAAGAGCAGCTGGTCTCTTACATGTTGAACCCACCGACCACCTTTCCGCTCAACTATCTTCACTCACCAAGATGGTGGAGAAGCTAGCTATAGCTCAAAAAGAAACAACAAAGTCTATAGCTTCTTCATCATCACCCTCTCCATCTACTTCTACTCCAATCCAAGAGGGGTGTGCAATTTGTGCGGGTCCTCACGAGACCCACTTTTGCGAAGGCAAGGTTTATGCCGATCCACGTGAGGATGTAAACTTTGTAGGCAACCGCCCCGGATACAACTACAATCAACAAAATGCCCCATGGAGGAACCATCCAAACTTCTCATGGAGAAGTAATGACCAACCCAAGGGGGAGCTAGCAATGCTTCCAACAATCCCACGGGCTACCGGTCACAAGGGTCGACTCAAATGTCCAACCAACAAATGGGTTACCGACCACAAGGAGCACCTCCGGGCTTTCAACAACAACACCAACCACAACAACAACATCATCCTCCACCCACGGATGCCAATGCCGAGCTAAGAGACATGATGAAAAATCTTGTCTCGGTTGTGCAATCCAAAGCGGCTGACTTGGATGCTTTTAAAGCAAGTCAAGACGCCACCAACAAAAGGGTTGAGTCCCAACTTGAAAGCATCTCTCAACAACTTGCTCAAAGACAACCGGGCACGTTCCCAAGCCAAACCAAGCCTAATCCGAAAGAGCAACTCAATGCTATATTCGTGAGAGAAGATGTTGAAGAAGAGGTTAGCAAGATAAATGTGATTGAGACTTCAAAAATTCACCCTCTTCATCAAGTATGGGCTATGTCCATAGCAGCATCAAAAAGAAAGATAGCCCAACTTGAATCTTCTTCGAGAATTCATGATCATGAACTTCAAGATGAGAGGGAGCACTTGGGAAAGCTTCTTACAAACTATGCAAGAGAAAAAGCCAAGTTGGAGGATGATGAGGAAGGGATAAAAGTTGTTACCTTGAGAAGTGGGAGAAAAACACAAGAAGTCCAAGTCCCACATGAGCCAAGCAACCCAAAGGAGGGTGACGAAGAAAGGGTTGACCACCCAACGGAGGGAACTCCTCAAGACGTCCCCGCAAACCTCTCCGCACAAAAACCCTCTCCATGTGAACCACCCGTACCTTTCCCCAACCGACTCAAGAAACAGAAGCTTGATGCAGAGTACGGGAAGTTTCTAGCGGTGCTTAAGCAATTGAATGTCAACATCCCTTTTGTAGACCTCATTGCCAAGATGCCAAACTATGCTAAATTCCTCAAGCATCTCATCTCCAACAAATTAAAATTGACCGAAGACGGCACCATCCAGCTCAATGAAGCTTGCTCTGCTATTCTCAAACAGCCATTACCTTCGAAATGCAGCGATCCAGGCAGCTTCACCATCCCGGTCATGATCGGTAGCACCTCTTTTCAATACTCCTTATGTGATCTAGGTGCCTCCATCAACTTGATGCCCCTTTCCACCTTCAAGCGGCTAGGTATAGGTGAATTGAAAAAGAGCAAGATGGTCCTTCAACTGGCAGATGGGTCGACGGTTTACCCAAGTGGAGTGGTTGAAGACGTTATCATCAAAGTGGAACATCTATACTTCCCATGCGATTTTGTCATTTTGGACATTGAAGAAAACTCCACTACACCCCTTATCCTTGGCCGGCCTTTCCTTGCCACTGCTGATGCTCAAATTGCTGTGGCAAGAAGGACCATCACCTTGCAAGCATATGATGAGAAGTTGGTATTCACAGCGGGGAGGTCCCCAAATAACAAGACGGCGACGGTCAAGGTTGTAGAAAAGGAGGCCCAGCCACACTCATCTTCTTCACCTCTCTTCATCACTCTACCCGAAGGGATCACCATCCAGGATGAACCACCATTAATCCTTGAAGAAGAGAAAGAGAGGGCAGGAAGGAAAAAGGTGAACGTGCATCAAAGTGGATACCCAAAAATGTCTTCGCTTCATGCTTTGGATGTCCTCCTACGTCCACCCTCCAGGTTTGATCTAACCCTCACAATGGTCTAGCCAAAGACCTTAAAAAGACGGGCAGCTTTCCGGGAGGCAACCCGGACTCCTTTCCATCTCTTTAAGCAATTCTATTGTATTAATGTTTGAAGTTCCTCTTGGTGTGTGTGGTTGTTTATTTTAGCTGTTTTGGATTGTTTTTCTGGTTTATATGGGCTTATGATTGCTGCTAATGTTTTGTGGTGCAAAACAAAAGAATTTGGAAAATTTTTGGTCCGTCCGACCCACACGTCCGACCCACTGTGGGTTGGACATGCTTGATTTTTCGAAACCCACCTTTCTGGAATGGTCCGACCCACAGCTCTGGGTCGGATCTGGGTCGGACACGCCTGAAAATTTTGAAACCCGACCTTCTGGAATGGTCCGACCCACGGCTCTGGGTCGGAACTGGGTCGGACGGGATGAAAAATTTGAAAAAAAAGAGAGGAAAACGACGCGTTTTGAAACTTTCCTTCTTCCTTCCTCATTTCTCGCCCCCGACCCCTCTTTCTTTCTTCTCTTCCTTCCCCGATTCCTTCTTCCCCATCGCCAACACCACCCTTCTTCCTCTCTCTCGCGCGCCCCCCAGCACACCACACACTCCGCGCCTTCGTCGCCGCTCCGACGCCGCCCTGCAGCCCGCCAACGTCGCACACCGCCCTCACTCACACCGGCCCCAGCCACAATCGCCCCCAACAGAAAACCAAAAACGCGACCCTAAATCGCCCTACCCCCAACTTGATTCCATTTGTGATTTTTAGCCCCTCTCTGTAAACTTTCTTGCTCCATTACCACTGCTCAACATCTAGGTATGTTTTTCTCACATTACTATACCTTTTTGCCAATTTTTGAGCAACGTTACAATTTGGGCGACATTCAAATCAAACCCACGGAGCCTTAGGTGCTAGATTGAGATTTTTGGAAAATTTGGGATTTTGGATTGTGTGAATGCTTAATTAGGAAATATGTGTGGGTTTGGACATTAACAAGGTGGAATTGGGCACAACATTTTCGCACTTTATTGGTTCTAGCATCATTTTGTGATTTTGGTCTACATTTGCCTTAGGCTTTGTTTTAGTATTATTCAACTTTGCATAAATGTGTGTAACTGACTTGTGGGACTCGCTAGGTGACGTTAGTGCTATATATTGATTAACGGGATAGGCTAGTGCACTTAATCGTTGTGCGTGGGAGTAACTCCCATTGTATTTAAAATAGATCAATTGTCATAATTGCTTGGTGACCTTTGACCTCGTTGGTGGGTTTGTGCTGTTGGGAGTTTGTATACTTGAATGCAAGCCTTCGGGCTAAATTGTGGAAGTTCTTAGAACCGGGAAAAGTGTAGAAAAACGGGGGCGACTCTGCCCAAATTTTCAATTTCCATTGCACTTTTCTCTTTTAATTCTCTGATTTTTAACCTTTCATCTAACTCTTTCTCTTTTGTTTGTTATTTTTTTGTTGTGTGTTTGTTGTTTGTTTTGGCTGTTTCAGAACAATGAGTGGGCGACCCCGACGCACCCAGAAGCGCAAGAATGGCGCAAGTTCCTCTCAGGCGATCGAGCTCGCCCTGTGCCTACCGGTCACCAGAGGCCTTCTTGATGGGCGCTTCGTCAGTGAGGAGGCGCGAAGCTGGTACAAGAGCGCGACGGGAATTCGTACGAGAGCGCACGGTCCACTCCGAGCTGATTTCTGACCTTAGCCTCCAGGAGGTGATGGAGCGCACCGGCTGGGGGTGTGTCTTGAGCATGGGCGGCCAGTACTGCCCTCGGCTGGTCAAAGAGTTCTACGCAAATGCGACCAGCGAGATGGCGTACGGGACATCTACAGTTGTCTCTCATGTCGCGGGCCGCCGCATTCGGATCACAAGGAACATTCCTCCGCTTCTTCCGGCGCCGATTGAGGATCTCCAGTACACTACCTGCATCTCAGCGGCGATCTCACCGCTCACCGGGACACTACCTCAACACCCTCCCTGTCCAGCGCCGAAAGAAGAAGGCTGGGACAGAGGTTCACCTCATCATGACCTTGAACATGGTCACTGACCCCGTGCGGAGGGTCATGCTCGCACTCCTTCGCCACAACATCCTCCCACGAGACAGCAAGGACCTGAACCAGATGGACTGCTACATGATGGATTACATGGTCCAGCCGGACCCAGACCATCCTCTCTCTCTCTCTCCGGCCTGATGTTCCGCCACCTGCAGCATATCGTGAAGCAGCACACTCACCACCTGGGCTTCCCACACTTTGCACAACAGATTGTCCACCAGGGCGTCTCGGCTCGAGAGAGAGAACGGTCCGACCCGATGGAACTACATTCATGGCTATGCCATGCAGCGGATGGGTTCTCTTGGGACGGGACGACCTGGGTGAAGGACCATGTCGACGAGCAGCCGAGTGCCGGTTCCTCCTCCTCCGGGCAGCAGCCACTAGCGCCCCACTCCTTGCTCTGCCCCCCCACCGCCAGACTCCATTTCTAGGCAGGAGTTCGAGGAGCGCATGGCCGCTTATCAGCGCCAGATGCAGGCCGAGATGGAGGCCCAGATGCAGCGCATGAGAGACGAGTTCCGCTCGGGTGCCCCCCTCCTCAGTAGCCGGTTGTTGGTGTTTTCCCCCCTCCCCGAGACTTGTATTTTGAGATACTGTGGTGCTGCATGTGGAGTCTTGTTCGGTTTATGTGGTTGACACTTCTTTTGCACTTTCACTCTCTCGTACTTTCTGTTTCATTAAACTGTTATGCTGTATGCACTATTTCCGGATTTTATGCTAGTAGACTCATCGATGAGTCTCCTCTTTCTATCTAACCATGGGCTATTAGTGTATTCTTCGGAATCCTGTTGCACATAGTTTTTTTTTGTCTATGATTGTAGATACATACACCCCGTATGCAAGCATTTTCAACGTAGCATACGACCCTTGCAAGAGGAAATCTTGCACAATTTTCCACGGACTCCGGCCACTCTCAAGTGTGGGGGAAACCTTTACCCACTCCACGTCTAATCAGGGGAGTACTAGTTCGATATATATTTAGCAGCTGCTTTAAATTTTTGTACAATATTTTTCAGGAATCGAAAAGGTCCTCTGTTTATTTCCTATTGGGTTTCGCATTGACAAATGAGGACATTGTCCTACTCAAGTGTGGGGGAAGTGACCTTTTCTTTTTGATGCACTTCGCAAGCTCCCCATACATACTTATTGCTGCCATAAAGTAGTTCCTTTTATAGTAAGCAAGTCTTTCCATGAATGCTTCGAACTTTCCACCTAATTTTTTTTCAAAAAAAATACTCTCTTGATGAGCAATTAATTGCGGTGCTTCCATAAATCCCTTTCTTGGTGAATTTTAATTGCTTAGGGGTCCTTTCTAATCTTCTCATCTAGGGATTGCTAAGGGGTGTTTCCTCGTGGAAATTTTTACAAGACTTGAGAGGCACCATCGGTAACCAACAAATGAGAGTTGAGTGCTCTGTAAAGCAAGGCAAAATGCCACAATTATTTCTTCTCATCTCTTGTTGCAAAAGACAATCAAATGCAAATCTCTATTTTTCCTTTTGTTTTTCCTCAATGCCCATTCTTGAGAGAAGTTGGCCATGGTAAAAGTTCTCCAAGTCCAAAGATCTTTAAGCACTTGGAAACACTCTAGATCATACCCCGAAGCTCTATATTTTTATTTACCCTAAGCACACCCATGTCACCATGAGAAGGTTGGTTGCACTCCTCTTGAGATTTTTCCACAATTTTGCTCACCAAAGTTCAAGAATTCAGTAAATACTTGTTTGCTGTAAATGTTCCTTCTTGCTATGGGCTCCTATCAAATTTTGCTTGAGGACAAGCAATTAGATAAGTGTGGGGGAGTTGATAAGTGGTGAAATAATGCTATTTTGAGAGCTTCATTTACTTCTATTCTATTGCATGCATAACTTGTTTCACCACTTAATAGAGTGTTTTAGTGATTAATAGTTAACTAATAGAGTTTAATCTCTTGATAGGTAAAAGCTCATTTTGAGCATACTTTTGAGCTTCCTTTGAGTTAGTAGCATGCATCAACGGATCCCTCATCCTTCAAGCTTTCCAATGCCGCAAACGGGGAGCAATTCCGAGCCACGATGAAGATTCTAGGCCCAGAGGAAGTTAGAGCCAAATTCTGGTGGCCGTCCGACCCACTCGTCCGACCCACTCTGGGTCGGACACCCTGTTCTCCTGGACGCCCAAGCTACTGGAATCGTCCGACCCATAAGCCTGGGTCGGATATGGGTCGGACATACTTAAACTTTCCCACGTGCTGTCTTCTTCGGAGGCCGTCCGACCCACGCGTCCGACCCAGTCTGGGTCGGACGGGCTGAAAATCTGCCCAGATCTGCGTTTTTAAAAGCTAATTCTGGGGACTCCTTTCTCATTATCAAATTCACCCGACTCCAACCCTAAACAGACAGAAAGAGGCGAAAATAGAAGAGAAAAAAGAGGAGAAGAGAAGAGAAGAAAGGAAGAAGGAAGTGAAGATCTCTACCTCCATTGAAGCTTGGAAGCTCCTCCAATGGCTAATTCTTCCTTTTCTTTGCTCTTTCCTCTAGCTATGTCTGAGTAGTTCCATTTGTATCCTAGGATGAGGGTTTGAACCCATTTTGCTCATTGAATGCTAGAAACCTAACTCATTAATTACTCTTGTTTTATTCTCTTCAATATCAATTAATGCACTAAACTGATCTCTTATTGCATTTATGGTGGTTCCATTCAATATTTGAGCTTGAGTTTGGAACTAGACCAAGAAGGGAGTAAACCCTAACCTTTGCTTTCTTGATTTGGAAGTAATTGCTTGGGGCTATTATTTAAGAGTGCTTGCTTAATGCTATTTGATGACTTGAACCTCCTTTATTAAGGGGTTTGATTATAGGTAAGAATTGGATTTCCCATGATTTGGGGATTCATGAGCTAAACTCTAATAGGCACTGAGATGATGAGTTATGGTTTTAAAGTTCTTTGAGTGAATTAGGTGATTCCCACTATCCTAGGGTACTCTCTCCATCCATACCATTCACAAACATTTTACTGCTTTTATTGCATTTTAGTTAACAAAACAACAATCAAGCTTGCCTCTGGCTAAACCCCCATTTTACTGTTATTTTGCACTTAACTATTATACCGAAGCTTGGGATTTAGAAACCAATTTCCTTGTGGATACGACACTTGTTTTACTGCAACGAATTGGGTGCACTTGCCCATTTTAGCTAGGTTTAATTACTATGTATGTAATTTTCCCAACACGCCTGGGGAGAAAACCTGTTTTCCTTCTCTTTGATTAATTCCTTCTGTCAGTTTGGAATATTTTGGGGAGAAACCCGGAGGAGGAACTAATCTACCTGCTTCCTCCATGATTTGTGAGATTTTTGTTGATATCGTTATCCTCCTCCGAGACAGCCTTGACTTTCTTGGATTTGGCATCAGTAAAATTCCTCAAGGCTTCCTTCCAATCATTCGTCTGATATACTGTTCTTTTCTTTAAGGGGATTACACTATCAGCAGGAGCCTTCTCATGCCCCAGAGGATTATCAGGGCCAGAAACAGAAATTTTGCCTTCAAGACTCTGATCTTTTTTTGGAAGAAAGTCAATTTGTTAGACGGACATAAATCAGTCTCCTCCCTTTTCTTGATATTACCACTACCTCTAGGATCCTCCTTCAGTATACTCAGAGGGAAAACCCCATGCGGGACATCTCTGGAGTTAGGCTGCAACTCCATATCCTTGTTCTCCAACTGAGCGTTCACATTCTGTTGGCTAGACTTCTTGAGCTCTATCCCACTCTTGAACGACTTAACTGTCAGCCCAGGCTTCGCTTGTCCTCCTATAGAGGTAGAGAGCCTGTCGGAAACCTCTCCATGCACCTTTTCCTCCATTGTTACCTTGTCCAGTTGCATAGGAGCTAGAGACTGATGTTCATGCTTACTACCACTGCCCTCTTCTAAACTTTTCTCCATCATAATTTCATTTCCTAGTCTTCTCACGGGCCCACTGGACTGATCTATTACGAAATCATCATTCATAAACGCAAGAGAGTCAGAGAACTTAGACCGAATCCAAGGGCCATATTTTTCCTGTTTCACAGGTTTGGTTCCTTTGAAGGGACACTCTAACAACACATGATTAAGACGACCACATCTGTAACATAAATAAGGAAGATTGTCGAAGGAAACTCGGCAAACTCTATCTTTACCTCCTAAATACAAGATGATCAATCGGCACAGCGGGTCATTAATGTTCACCTCCACACACACTTTTAGCACTTTTGAAGCCAGAGGATTAGGACGCTCAAAGCAGGAAAAAAATTACCGATCTTATTTCCAAGGCTAACGGTAGAGGACTTATTGTAAAAAGAGATAGGAAGATTATGTATTGAAGCCCACAGCTTTAGAGTAGAGGGATCATGCTCTTCTATGGTAACTGATGGGTCAACAACATACACTATTAACAATCTGTTTTGAAAATGCCATGGGCCATTTGAGAGAACAAACTTAGTGTCTGCTTCGATTGTAAACTGGAACGAGAACCGATTGTTTCCTATTTCATAAACCTTGAACTGGGATTTTGGTTTCCAAATATTAACTAGGAATTTATGCAAAGCCTTACAGTGTATTTGATTTGGGTGCCACAATCTCCCGATGAGAGCCTTGTTTAGATCTTTTGGAGATGAATCTTCAAGAAGAGCATCGCCATCTACCTTTTCGGATTCGGATGGGTGTAGACGGAGAAGCTCGCAGCTAGACGTGAGAAGGTCCATCTCTGCTTCTTTCTCTTTAACTTTGATTTTCTAGTAATTCTTTCCAGAATGGATTCGAGAACGGCAGTGGCAAGGATACACGAACACACTGTGAACTAGCAGCTCCAAGCAGACGAAAAATTGACGGGATTTAGCACTTCTGAGAACGCAATTTTCAGATAAGAAAAACCTTGTCTTACCACCTTCAAGGACAGGGGTAAAAGAGGCTGAAGAAGAAAATAGTACACACAATTTCTGGGGGCAAGGGAGATATGATTTGAGTTGATGGGATTTGGCGGCTCGAAGCAGTACGAATTTAAGAGAATCATTAAGGCTGGAGGAGACTTTTAGAGAGGCATTAAGCCTTGAAGTAACAGTAGTAGTACTATGAGGTATGGGGAGCCCAGTAGCCCCTACTAGTACGAACTTCCTTAGGAAGACCTTATTACCCTTTGATAGGCATAAGGAAAATTCAGTCCTGAAGAGGAAGCTGAAAAACGGGATAGAACCACCTGGAAAATCGCCTAAACTAGAGCGATACGCGTTGGGAGAATCTCTCTCCAAAACAGAAAACATTTTTTGACATAATCCAACTTTCAATTTGCCTTCGTCAACCAGGGAGAAAATGTTGATACGGCGTTTGATGATCAAACAGTGATGCAGTTTGAAGGATAAAATGCTGCTGCCATGTTCTCATCGCCAAACTAACACATCGGTTATTCTTTGATGTGATGCGAGTTTCTCAAGGTTTCTTAGTTTTGTTTTCCTAGAAGTGGACTTGGTGATTATGCTCACTTGGCTTTGGATTGGTTCATATTCATTCGAGTAACCTTGGTTCGGGTGTCTTTCGGTGAAAGATCCATATTTAGTTTGCAGCCATATTTGTATAATCGGGATTCAAGTGATATCAATTCAAGTGACCTTAGTTCAGAGATGACTTTGGCTTCAATTTGGTTTGATAGAAATTATTCCAGCTTCGGGAAAATCTTTCAGCTTATATTACTGATTCCAATAGGATTTAGGTCACTTTTGATAAATAAGTGAATCACAAGTTCCTAGCACTATCAAACAGAATCTCATTAACTATATAGAAATGAATTACCACGCCTCATATTATTTCACAACCGAACTAAATGAAACAAAAAAAGGGTGGGAAAGTCAATGACCTTTACATGCCACACTAACACTGAACAAATACTCTCCCGTTCTTAATACTTGATTTTCTAGCTCTATGCACAATAATTAAGGAGGAAAAAATTAGACTATTTTCCCCTTTCTTTTTGCACTAGGAATTAAAATAATTTGAAAAGTAAAGTTGTGCAATAAAAGGTGAGAGGTAGAATTGGAAAGAAGATGACAAATAAAGGCTAAAACATCTTATATTTTGAAAATAGTGAAAAGGCTCAAACTATCATCTAGTGGGAATAGGAGGGAGTAATAACTAGGGTTTGCGAGTAAGAACAAAAGTAATAGATATGAGACTTAGAATATAACTAATGGATATAAAATACTACCATATCGTCATTTGGTTGATAAACAGATAAAGGAACATGTATTAAGGTTTTTTTATGTGTTTTATCTATGTTTATCTTGCTCATTTTTTCTACTTTAGCTAGTTTTGCTTTAGCTTTGTGCGTTATTGACGTTCTTACACATTTGCTATTTAAACATAAAAATAACTTAGCTAGGAGCAAAGTAGAAAAGAGAAGAGCATGTGGACACAAACAGAATTGAAACCGAAGCCAAATGAAGAAAATGGAGTGAAAGCAATGATGTGGAGACCGACAACCCCACACGGCCAACCTAGTGGGTCAGTCGGGCTTAACTTCCACACGTGGATCCGTCCTCCAATTCCGACCGACCCACAAGATCGCCACAATGGGCCGGTCAGTTTGTCAGAATTCAGTTCAACTTGGGACGGACCCACATGACCGCTGTAGTGGGTCGGCCAGGCTTAATTTTTACATTTAAGTTCGGACCGACCCACATGACCGACCAACTGGGTTGGTCAAGCTTAAGTTCTGCACATGGTTTCATCTTTTGATTCCGACCAACCCACAGGACCGCCCCAGTGGGTCTATGGAATGAAAATTATGCCCATACTTTGTTATTTAAAAGTTTAGTCTCAGCATTTTGAGGGCCAAAAATAGAAAGGGAAAGGGAAGAAGAAAGAGCTTTTGGAGTAAAAAGAAGAAGGAAAATAAGTGGAGAAACATTCTCACCATTGAAGCTCTTTTTCAACCTCTTATATGGCTATTTCTTCCCTCCTTCTATTATTTATGCTCTAAAGAAGGAATAACCTCCTTGTACCTAGGGAGGAGGATTTTTCCCCAAAATTTCTAAACTCCATTGAAGATTCTTGAACTTAGCTATGGCTTTATTTTAGTTTTTGTTCTTAATGAAAGATGATATTGAACATTTATGGTTCTTAAGCTTGTCAACATATGATTTTGAGATTTTCTTAGGGCTTTGCTCAATTTCTGATTTGTATGTTGGATTTGGTTGGTTTTGCTCTAAGTTCGTCAATATGAGATCTTGAAAGGAATATTAGGGAGCCAATTAGTCTAGCATTTTGTGGATTTCCATCAAAATGAGATTCTGAGATAGAAACCTGGACAAATGGAACTATATTAGTGTAATTTATCAACATGTGATTCTGAGGTAGATTTCATTGCAACTTTGTAGGAACTTGAGATTAATGCTATCAACTGACCAGGTACTTGAATGATCTGTCGGGTTTCAACTCAATTGGTTAGGATTAATATGAACATGATTTGGCTATTAATTAGTTAAGTGTTCTCGTTGTTTAAATACTGAGTTCAAGAATCCATATTTGATGGGTAAGGGTGAAAGGGGGCAAAGATCCAGCCCGGGGTACACCTAGCTTAGTTAGTTATCTTCATTTTAGTGCTTTCTTTTGTTTCCTTTTATCTTCCAAAACAAACAAAAACCCAAATTCATAACACCTGCACTTTATATATACACATATACATATATGTACATGACTAGACTAATAGTAAGCTAACTAAATTGGCGCCAAGTCCTGTTGGAATGACAAAACCCACTCACCCGCAAACTATAGTCAAATTCTTTCAATTAAATATCACCGTTGCCGGGGACTTGAGCATATATACTTGTTTTGCTCATTATCAGTTTAGTTATTATACATATCATTTCTTTTAAGGTACTTTAGCCTGATGGCGGGACACTACAATCAAGTAGGAGGATGATTTGACTACTCTGACGTAGAGAACTACAATCAATGAACTGTATGCCAAGGATGTGGAGGAGACCATGAGAGTTCTCATTATCCAGTTGACTTCCCTAGATTGAAGGGTCTCATGGAAGAGTTTATATCAGTTTGCAAGTCAAAATTTGCTGAGTAATGCACCTTCAACAAGAACCAGGTGAAGTTTAATGCAAAAATTCAAGCTCAACTAGCTCAAATAGTGAAACAACTTGAGAGTGAAACAGTTCATGACATGGAGCACTACAAAAAAACAAGATTTAGCGTCTGACATTTTCGGACGCTAAACATCAAAAATCGGACGCTAAACACATTTAGTGTCCGAATTTTGATGTTTAGCGTCCGATGAAAATCGGACGCTAAAAGCCTGGACGCTAATTTTATTTTTGCGTCCACGGACACTAATTTGCGTCCACTTGGCGTCCAATTTTGTTTCGGACGCTATTTAGCGTCCACTTGTTAGCGTCCGCAATCAGACACTAAATAGCGTCTGCAAAATGGTTGCAAGCCGCTTAATCGGACGCTAACTAACTCATAACAACTAGATTACAACTTTGCGTCCAATTTTTTCAGACGCTAATTTGCTTCTGCTTATCGGACGCTAATTTAGATCTTCGAACGCTAAATTACTTTTATTCTTTAGAGGCTAATTTATATATTCGGACGCTAATTTACACCCATCTATCGAATACTAATTTAGTATCTGTTTATCGGATGCTAAATCAAATTTTCTGACACTAAATTGTAACTATTTATCGAATATAAATCGTATTTATAGATTTTAAATTGCCCCATTCATATATCACAAGTTTTACATTTATATCTCTAATTTAGTTATTTAAGACACAATTGATCTAAATTTTATTATATTGTAACTCATAATAGCTCAAATATATGCTCACATATAAAGAGAGAATATTAAAATGAATCATCTTTACAAGCATTAGTTTCTAAACTGAAATCAAAACGACCCTAAGACAATATAGATGGTAGGAGTAATACAATACTAAACCAAACTACAATCCTTCGCTCCGTTTCTGTTCTGTTTCTATACGTAGCAGCAAAAACGACGAGCATCAACAGATACATAACAAAACAACTACAGCAGCTATGATGTGATCTCTAGAGATCGTCTCCCACCATTGCTGGATAACAACACAGAAAACATGACATCAGTGACATAAAAGCATTATAACATATCATATCAGCATAGATCAAGGAAGAAGAGAATAATAACCAAGTAGTGTGTGTGTGTGTTTCTTTAAATCTTTCATTCATCATAAGAAAACTAGCTAGTGCTGCATGATTGAATAGCAGAGATCATCAAGAGGATAAGGAGAGCAGCAGCAAAAGAGAACAAACTAGCTAAAGAACAAGTCGCCAAAGTAATCAAGAACAACACGTACATCTTATAATTAAGTGGGATTCCTTTTAGAAAGGAGCTTAATATAAACTTCCTAATTAATCATGGTGTAGACAAGAGAAACCAAAACCACCTCATTTGTTACTGTTGGAAAAGTTCTGAGGCCAAAGCTTGAAGTATCCTATGTTTTGCTTAGTGACACGCATCCGGTTTTCTTAAATCAAGATTAAGTCCCGACATAGTGTGAGGAAACAAATTTCTTGAAGGACACATCTTACAGGAAATGCTTAAGAAGAACCGTAAACTATAAACATTAACTGGGGTGACAAAGTCTATCATAAACCAATCACAACCTTGGGTCAAAGCAAGAAGTGTAAGGATTGGCTTCGATGGGCATGGATCTGGTGACCTGAAACTGATCATGAGCTCATCCTAAATGTCAATCGTCATGATTATAGGAAGCCTTATATGAGCATAGGGGATTAGAAAACTCATCTCCATAACCATTAGGAACATGATCTGCAAGTGCCTGAAGGCCTTTCTGGTGTTGAGACAAAGCCTGAAATCAGTAAGAAAATGGATGAAAGCACTTCAATCACAATCAAGCAAAAAAAAAAATGAAATTGAACAAATCAGCAAATACATCGAAGGCTTCTTTTAAAGATCTATGATGTTTGTCAGAGCAAGCAAAAGAAGCACTAGAAATTGTATTTTGAAACTTGAAGTGCACTGGAAAAAAATTAGAAGCAGACTGAATCAAGTTAAGGAACTCAGATCATGGTTATTCTTGGGAGACAAGACTTACTTGGATTTGTCAATTTGGTTCTGCTCGAACCTGCCTGCTAGAAACTAGTGTCATTCCAATCAAATGAATCGAGCCAAACCGTTCTAGTCTCATCTAAAAACAGTCTTAGCACAAAACCAGGCAGGTTTTTGGGTTTCAATTTTATTAAACATCACCACATTAACCTGGATAAAATTGAGCGAAGCGAGTCTCAGCAACTTTGGCTGGTTTTCCATATCTGCTTGCATACATCTAACTACATATGGAAAAAGTTATTAAATTATTACACAGTCATTTAGAGTTACGATAACAAATAAATCTAAGAAGACAAATTTGACAAATAAACAAATATATTTTAAACATTACAAGATTAAGCGGTGATTAATTAGCTCCTGGAAGGTAAAACGGATAATAGTTAAGTAAAGAAGTCATCAGTCAGACTTTTCTCTAACCCATGGCCATGAGAAGAGAGAGTCGTCAAGGTTGGAAAAGTGGTGGGAAGATGTCCAGATGGACGAGCAGGAAAGTCTCAACGCAGTCCATTCGTAAGTTTCAACACGCGGACAGCAGGTACAAAGATACTGATGGGTCACGGCAAGGTAAGAACAGTTATAACAATGCTACTTCCACAGTTTTCATTGACAATATACATAGAGGAGTGTCGGAGTTACAGCTAGGTAACATCGTGAGAAGATTTGCGCGATGGAGTAGACTCTATATTTGTAGAAAATGGAGAAATTCGAACTGTAATGGTTGTGCCTTTGTCGATTTTTACAACGTCAAGGATGCCAAAAGAGTTATCGAGGGCATAAGAGGATGGAATATTAACGGTTGTAGTCTTTGGGCAAGAATGGAATTCCAAGGTCTCAAGGAGAGAAAAGATGGTCCCGTAAAAAGCTCATCTCAGTCTACGGAGCTGAATTCTCGGGACCAAAAGGAGTATGGCAATGCTAAATCCAGACTCTCTTTGAACATTAAAGCCGATGAAGGAATGAAGACATGCCTGTCCAAATGTGCGGTCATCACTATCCAAGAGGATAAAAATCCAAGGGAAGCCATGGATTTTCTTCTAAGTCGGTGGCCAAATCTCTCAGGACTACTCGCTTTCTCAAGGAGAAAATTCCTCATCCTCTTCAATACGATGCGTGAAGCTATGGAAGCCGTTAATCAGGCACTATCTCTGGAAAAGAAATCCGGAGAGTTGGAAGTGCGTCCCTGGAATTGGGAGGATCAAGTGGAGAAGCGAAGGACGTGGGTTGTCATACGTGGGATTCCTCTCCATGCATGGAATAAGGGTAATGTACGGAAGATTGCACAAACAGTTGGTGAAGTTATTACAATAGAAGAGGAGGAGAATCAATTTGTGGAGAATGCCGAAATTCGGGTTCATTTAGAAACTTTAACATTACAATTGATAAATTGGAAAATAACAGTCAAAGTGGAGGGTCATAATTTTCCTGTTTCAATAGTTGAAATTAGTGACCTGAGGCACGCCCACAATAGCTTGAACCCGATTGAAAGTATTATTCAATTACCGCATGTTTCGAGTGGTCGACGAAACGTGGATTATGTAACAGAGTCACAAAATAATTCCTGCAGCAAGTCTGATGATAAAGGGATTAAATCCCAAGATGACTCAAATCGCTTTGGTAAGGGACCGACAATCCCTACTACAGCTCAACCGTTGAGCCCCTCTAATGTGAATGCTGACACGGCTCAAGGAATAGCGATCGAGGCGGTAGGTGCTACGGGCTTGCAACAGGGGGGCGCAGGTTCAAATAATATTTCAAATTCAGACTGGGGTCAGGCACTAACTGAAGAGAAAGTCTCAGCGTCTCCCGATAAATCTGCAGAGTTGCTTCGATCACAGAGCCTAGGGATGGATATGTCTCCTTTGGGCGGAATATTTAATTCCCCAAGCCTGGAGATAATTAACGGGCCAGAAGTCACGACCCAAGCACCCATTTGTCCTGGTCGAGGCGAGTTTAAAAAGGGAGCAAGTAGTGGGCATTCTCAGTGCGTCACGCCACAGAGGACTGCTACAGGGCTATCACCTCGGGCCTGTATTGTTCAGCCTTTGGAAGATTTAAATAAGTCGGGAGATGGAGACCTAGAACTCCATAATATTCCAGCTCCTGGTGATAAAGCCCCGACAGGAATTGGTGCGGCATCATTAACTGGCTTTATGTCTGCAGAGCTCGAGGAGACCTCCCCCATTGGCCGCGGTCTGGAGATAATGTCAGAAGAGGAAAATTCTGCAGACAAGACTAACATGGCGCCTGCAACAGATTTGGGAACTGAACCTGGGACGCCGCAAGAAGGGATGGGAGACTTTATCCTCGAGACTGCTGAGGCGCGTGATCTAGTGGGTGACAGTCTCTCTTTTAAGGAATTTAATATTCAGTCTACAACAGAGCATATTGAGTCAGGGCGTGCCTTGAGTCCCAAAACGGATTTACTGGCGAAGGGTACAGTAGAATCAGATGAGGAGATTATCGAGACTGTGGGAGAGATGCAGACGCCAAGGAATAGTATAAGGGAAAAAGGTTTGAATACCGAGGCGCACCTCCTTCCCATGCAGAAAATGCGTGACAGTAACAAAAGAAGGGGCGCACTATTAAAATCTCCAGAGCAACATAATTCAGGGGAAATAAAAGAAAGGGGAACCCATAACAACCGATCCCGAAATGTCTTAACCGCTCCTCGGGAGCAACCATTAATAGATAATGAAGGGATAGACATATGCGTCGATTTATTTCAGAATACCCCACCAAAGATTCATTCAAGGACTCCAATCCCGGCAAGGGATGAAAGAGGTAGAATTATCAATCCGGACGCAGAAGCTGATGAATGCATTAAACTACTTCTACAGTTAGGGTGTCAAGTGCCGAACCCCTCCCAAACTAAAGCAAACATTATCGAACAGATCCAAGAACAGCTTAGCAACCGAGAGGCATAAGTTGGAGGCTCAGGCCCAAATATGATAGCTCCCGATTAGGGTGGATAATAGGATGTTGGGTTGGTCGTCTCTAGCTCCAAGTCGAGGTTGAAGGCTTAGCACCGTCTCTAGTTCCAAGTCAAAGTTGAAGGTTTAGCAAGTCCGATGTTTGTGTGCTGCCTCATTCAGCCCAGGATAGGTGTCCTTTGACATCATGGTAGTTTGTTTGTTGTAGTGTCAGGAAGATGTGGTCGCTTAGGTTATCGGTTGTAGTTTTTGGATGTTTTCCTTTTATTGGTTGTGGGTACTTCCCCTAGCTCGGTGTTTAGAGTTGTACTTGGATATGGTGGGTACTCTTTTCCTCCTCAATATTTTTCCTATTAGGTTTTATTTGAGGAGGTTTTAACGAGGCCGAATATACCAATCCACCTGGTACCAGGATTCTTTATTTTAATAAAATGGCTATAAGCCCAAATTATCAAAAAAAAAACTAAGAAATGCGATAATGTTATCTACATATAGACACACCTCGATCCATCTCTTACGAGAATCTTCACCAACTGCCTTTTGCTCAGGAAAGATACCAGGTTTGCTCAAAAGTGGACCAGAAAGAGGCACCTCATACACTTGGCCAGCCTATTGTCAGCATAAAAGACATCACAAATAAGCTAGTCCATTAAAAGAGTATAACATGACATAGACCTTTTTCTCAAAAGGCAAAGTTTAAAGGTATTTACCTTGCGCTTTCGAGTCCGAGATTAATTGATAGCTCTTAGTTGTTTCCTAATAGCCTAGAACAGATAGGAATTTTTTTTTACTCAGATCACTGCAGAATCCAAAAACAACTTCATGAAGCAATGGACTGTGAAGAAGGCCAAAATCAAAGCAACTCAAGAAAGAAAGAGTCATGAAAGCTACCTCTTTGCATTTGAAAACAACAGGCTTTGTAAAAGTCCCAGCTTGAGAAAATAACAACTCTTCGGCATCCTGACATTCAAAAATGAAATCATCAGCTAAGTCAGCTAGAATACCCCCACCAAACATTGAAATCTATACTTTTGTTGATTTGCCGATTGATCATGAATCCAAATGATTACTGTAAAGATATTAATTCTACATTCACAGAAAAAGGGTGAAACCAATGAAAAGAAAGAACCAAATGAATGCTTTCAAAATTTCTTATCCTTAAGCTTGGGTAGAGGGGATAATTTGCCCACAGAACTAATTACTAGGGAAGATGCACTGTGTAACATGACGAGGTAGGATTTTATCACTTCATGTATTCTGTTTTGATAACTCAAAATACCTTTGAAGGGCTAGATGAAATAGTTACAAGAGATTGAGGAAACTTTAGTTTACTATTTGGTCAACGTCGAGCAAAAAATCTTGCTTTCCAGGGAAGTTTTCTTCACAGCAAATGATCCATATTTCCGCTTTTTGTCATGCTACAACCTTTTCATTACACTAAAATTTCATATATTTACCTGCACTGCTTATAGCTTCCTCAGCTTTTATTGCATTAATTACTAAATACAATACACACACTATATCAGATCCAAAATAGAAGGCAGGTGGCAGTGGTCTGACACTATAATCTAAATGTTAGAAGATATAGACCCAACTGTAAGCCCCCCATTAGGTTAGTTTGCAATAAACTAACTGAAGTAGCTTATTGTCTTTATATGCCACACACTGAAGTGGCAGTGGTCTGACCCTCCGTCTTCACCCTTGTTTGAGCCAAAGAGTCCACCATCACTCAACCACTTGCGTGAGCCTGAGCCATGAGAGGAAAGCTCCCCATCAACTTCAAGGAGCACTTACCTCTTTCTGAAGTTGATTTTCATAACGTATGTGTCCTCCTTTGGGTCTCATAATTGTCATCCCCACTAGCTCACCAATGATGTCAGGCTTTCACCCGCTATGTGTGAAGATAAAATTTTGATTTCATCCTACATGAGAGAGAATGGTTGAAACACTTCCTTACAAATCTAATTTTTCCCCTCATGAGAAAGAGAGCGGTCTGGTTATTATTTTTTATGAGTGGGCTACATAGTAGCAATTTATCCATGGAATGACTTACACAGCTAAGGATTAATCCTAGCAAAACCAACAACATATAATAGCATGTAAATACTGGCCCATATTATTAGCCCAGCCCACTAATATGTTTCTAGGTCCTTCCATGTAACTAGTATAAATATCTACTGTAGCTACCTCTCATATACACTTGTACGACGAATGAAATACTGAATACAAGTACGTTTTACATATTATCAATTTCTACTATGGTATCAGTAGTCTAGGCTCCTTCTCTTCGATCCTCTATCATGGACAAATCTCCAGATCCTCCGGGCTCGATCATCCATTCTTCCGGCAACACCGGCACACCGGCAACACCGGCAACGCTGGCAACTCCGGCAACCCTGCGAATACAATAAACACAACATCAGCAATTCATGGATCTCATTCGATCTTGTCTTCAGCAGCAAACTTGATTAAACTGAAACAAGACAACTTCAGACTGTGGAAGGGAACTATCCTCCCTTTCCTAAAAGGTAATGATCTATTCAAATTTGTGGATGGATCTTATACTTGCCCTCCCGCATCAATAATGGATCAGTGAATCCTGAATTTATGAAATGGATTCAGCAGGACCAACTCATCATCTCTATTCTCCTAACATCTCTTACTGATTCCATTGTTCCACAAGTTGTTGGGATGGAACCATCGGCTAAGATCTGGTCTTATATTCACTCTACCTTTGCATCTCAAAACAATGCTCAGATCAGCAGTTTACTCCTCAAACTTGCATCTCTAGAGAAACAAGGAACAGAATCTATGATGGATTATTTTAATCGGTCAAAGAATCTAGTGGACTGTCTTGCTATTGCTGGTCACACAGTGTCCTCTTATGAATTTCAGTGCTATCTCCTACGTGGTTTACCCTCTGATTATTCATCTATTGTTGCTAATATTCTGACACGCACTAAACCATGTGATCAAAGTCAACTACTGCACTTTCTGCTTTCCGGTGAAGCTTGGTTTGGTCAGAATCAGAAAAGTACTACATCTGGTATCTCTCTTAACTCTACTGCTAGCTATGGCAAGGGAAAATTAAATCAGTTTTCTAAGAGCACACAAGGTGCTCGAGGAAATTCTTCAAACAGAGGCAGAGGTAGAGGCCAATATTATTCCACTGGAGCACAATCTAACTCCAACACTCTTTTTAATGGCAATATAGATACTCGTCCTAAGTGCCAAATTTGTGAGAAAAGGGGTCATGTGGCAAAGCAATGCTATCACCGCTTCAACTATGCTTATCAGACTAATCCACCAACTAATGTGTCTGCTAATGTTACTGGAAAAAGTTGATCCACTGATTGGATTGTTGATACTGGGGCTACCAATCACTTTTGTAGTGATTTTTCTAAGATGAACATATCATCTTCTGAGTACACTGGGACAGATTCTGTTGTCTTAGGTGATGGCTCTCAACTCCACATTGCTCACCAGGGTACTGCATCTCTCTACTTGACTGATAAACCCTTCTTACTCACAAACATATTGCACACACCATCTTTACAAAGGCACCTCATATCTGTTAGTCAATTTTGTAAAGATAATGCAGTGTTCTTTGAATTTTACACTGACCATTTCTTATTAAAGGATCTGCACAACAAGACTACTCTCCTTCGGGGGGAAGCTAAGAATGGTGTCTACTGCCTCCCACCATCTACCAACAGTCCACCACAGATCAACTACTCTACTGCTGCCCCTACAGATGTTTGGCACATGCGGCTTGGGCACCCATCTGATTACATTACTCATATAGCTTTAAATAATTTTTCTCTATCTGTTACTAAGATTGTTAAGAATGAAGTTTGCACAGCCTGTTGTGCAGGCAAGGCTCAGTCTATGCCACATTTTACTTCATCTTCTATTTCCAAACATTGTTTTGAGTTACTTTACTTAGACCTATGGGGTCCTGCTTATCAACAATCAGTGGATGGTTTTAGCTATTTCCTATTAATAGTTGATGATTTCTCAAAGTATATGTGGTGTTATCCTTTGAAAGCCAAGTCAGACACCTTGAAGATGTTCATTGATTTCTGCACATTAGTTCAGAATTACTTTGACTGCACTATTAAATCTATACAGACCGATGGTGGAGGAGAATTCAGGGCTCTCACACCTTTTCTGTCTACACATGGTATTTTCCATAGACACACATGCCCTCATTCTCACCAACAGAATGGTGCAGTTGAAGGCAGAATCAAACACATTGTTAACAAGGGGCTGTGTCTGTTACATCACTCCTCCTACCTATCAATTATTGGTCTTATGCCTTCACTACGGCCTGCTACTTAATAAACCGTACTCCCACCAAAGTTCTGTCATACTCTTCTCCCTATCACAAACTATTTCATAAACCTCCTGACCTCAAACACTTAAAAGTTTTTGGTTGCTCTTGCTTTCCCAATCTTCGTCCCTACAATGCCCACAAACTCTCTTTTCGAACTGAGGAGTGTCTATTTCTGGGCTATGACACTCATTCCACAGGGTATATATGTCTTCACTTACCCTCACACAGACGTTATATTTCTAGGGATGTGATATTTCAAGAAACATCCTTTCCTTTCAAAAAACTCAAAGAACCACCACCCACATCCTCTTCACAAAGAACTCTTGTCAAATTACAAGTTCCTGTTATCCCTTCTTCCCCTCTGCCACCTTTATTACCTACACCCTCTATCACCCACACCCCAACATCCCTATCACCCCTTCAACCAACCTTCACAGAATCCTCTTCTCCCATCTCTGATGACTCCTTACACTCCTCAGAAAATCAAATCTCTGTTTCTACCTCACCTTCTACCTCAGACTCTACATCTCCACCTCCACCTCAACCTCCTAGGATGGTCACTCGCTCTCAAACCAACTCCCTAAAACCCTTACAGCGGACAGATGGCACTGTCAACTGGCTACATGCTACATCCACTACTCCTAAGCCCACTGACCTCTCTGCTATCCCTGATGAGCCCTGCTTCACCAAGGCCATGAAAATACCAGAATGGCGCCAGGCAATACAAACTGAGTTTGATGCATTACTTCGAAATCAGACATGGACTTTGGTTCCCCGTACTAAAAACATGAATGTTCTCGGTACCAAGTGGGTTCTGAAAACAAAGAAACGGGCTGATGGGACTATTGAGCGGAGAAAAGCAAGGCTAGTTGCTCTTGGATACAATCAAACCAGTGGAGTTGACTATCATGAGACTTATAGTCCAGTGGTAAAGACGTCTACAGTAAGAACAGTTCTGTCTATTGATGTTTCCTGTGGGTGGCCTATTAGACAAATTGACATAGATAATGCCTTTCTACATGGTTTTCTGGATGAAACAGTTTTTATTAGCCAACCTAATGGATTTGTGAATAAACAATCTCCCACTCATGTGTGCCGCCTAAACAAGGCTCTATATGGTCTCAAACAAAGTCCACGGGCATGGTTTTCTAGATTGAGTAGCTATCTAGTTGAAATTGGTTTCACCCCCTCTCTATCTGATTCTTCTTTGTTCATTTACAATAACAAGGGTCAAAAGGTTTTCATTCTAGTCTACGTCGATGATATCGTTATAACTGGTTCGACCCCCACTCTTCTCAACCAATTAGTGTCTCGCATCTCTCAGGAATTTCCCATCAAAGATCTTGGGAATCTTTCTCACTTTTTGGGTATTAAAGTTCAGAGATCTGCTTCTGGGTTAACTCTCAGCCAGACTCACTACATTAAAGAATTATTAACGCGGGCAAGTCTTAAAGACTGCAAACCCACGAACACACCCATGACCAGCACAACAAACTTTGACACCACAGATTCCCCAGATTTTTCGGATCCACACAAGTACAGAAGCATCATTGGTGGCTTGCACTACCTAGGGTTCACAAGACCCGACATTCACTACGCAGTCAATAAGTTGAGTCAATTTATGCAAAACCCTAAAGAAGTTCACTGGAAAGGGGTAAAAAGAGTTCTTCGTTACCTTAAACTTACCATGCATCAAGGTTTGTTCTTCTCTGCAACCAAACTTGGAGATCTCCACATTTTTTCGGACGCCGACTGGGCTGGATCTACTTCTGATCGCCGCTCTACCTCCGGTTTCTGCATCTTCCTCGGAGACCACCTTATTTCATGGCAATCCCGCAAGCAACGCACGGTGGCGAAGAGCTCCACTGAAGCCGAGTTCAAATCACTTGGAGTCGCCACCTCCGAAGCCCTCTGGCTACAGCAACTTCTGGCGGAGTTGGGTGTCTTTCTCCGGTCGCCGCCTCTTCTTCACTGCGACAACGTCAGTGCCTTGTATCTCGCATCCAACCCGGTGCTGCACAGCCGCGCCAAACACATCGAGATCGACTTCTTCTTCGTGAGGGAGAGAATCAAGAACGGGTCTTTACAGGTGGATTTTGTTCCCTCTCACGCGCAAACTGCAGACATGTTTACAAAAGCTTTAGACAGACAAAAGTATTCGGACTTCAAGTCTAATCTCCCTCTCTCCCTCGGTAGTTTGGACTTGCGGGGGAATAATAGCATGTAAATACTGGCCCATATTATTAGCCCAGCCCACTAATATGTTTCTAGGTCCTTCCATGTAACTAGTATAAATATCTACTGTAGCTACCTCTCATATACACTTGTACGACGAATGAAATACTGAATACAAGTACACGTTTTACATATTATCAATTTCTACTAACATACACCAGGAAAACAATACCAAGACAGGGAGCGGTCTGGTTTTTTTTTGTCCCCTTCTCTTAATTGTCCCTTAGAAACAAACATCGCCTAAGTATGCTTAAGAATTTGATAGAAACAATCATAAATCTTTGGGAGAGATTACCACAACAAAAAATCTCAAAAACATAGCAGGGAATAGAGGAAAAAGATAGAGAATATAGCGTACCGACGCTTCTACTGGAGTGATTCCTGGCTGTTTGGTTTCGCTTTCCCTAATCCACGACTGGTCGCTTGGTTCTATTTGTTTTGACAGTGAGGAAATAGAAAATTAAAATGCAGAGGAGGATGAAGAGGAGGAATGTCAACATGAGTTCGATGCGAAACACTTCCAAGATCGAGTTGGAAAAGAGAACGTGATCAGCTAGATGTGAAAATCCTAAGTTTATAGCCGTCTTGACAACAACACTGAAAGTAGAAAACAACAGCTAATTAGTTTAGGATTATTCTACTGATATTAGTAACATTTTTAAGGTTATGTGGGTTTGCATCTCCACTTCTTCGCGCTATGTTCCTAATCGAGGACCTCTTTCCTTATCGATGGAGCAGTTGAAGGTACTGCTCAAATTTAACACTGATTAAACTATACAAAGTAGCTAGCTAGCATCTTTTTCAAAATTCAGTATTTAATTAACAATGACTTGTATCTGAGAGTCTCAGAAAAAGATGTTTAATACTATGTTTTGTGTGAGTACTGTACGTAAATAAAACTTGCGATCTCGTAAGTTGGAAATCTTGATTTTAAGATTTCCTTTCTTAAGCCGTACTTAATTGTGAGTTTTTGATGTGTGGTATGTATTTACGGAAGCATGCATGTGCTATGCTACTAATTATGATACATGTGTAAACATATGAAAGATAGTTTGCTGTATTATTCATCCTCATAGTAGTACTTTTATTAATTGGTCCTTTTGGGGATCGCTAGGATGGTGTGCTCTCTCCTCTCTCCTCCCTCCCTCCCTTCCTTCCCTCTAACTACCACCCCCTACCACGCCGGAACCACCAGCCATCCACCATGCCAACACCAACTCCATTATTGAATTCACAAAAGCCAGACTGAACCCAGCAACGTCGTCATCCACTCAATACCATACAGCACACACGTTTCCCTTGGGAGCAGGTTGGAGGAGAAATGAGCACTGTGTTTGTGGATAACATCCACGAAGACACCTCCTTGGGATCATTGTGGAGGATCTTCAAACCCTTCGGTAAGATAATCAGTTTACACCGCCCCAAGAAACGTCGCATCGCAACCAATACTAGATACGTGTTCGTGGGTTTCGAGTATAAACAACAGGCGGAGCAAGCAATTAAAGAAGTTAACGGTATATGGTTAGATGGGAAAAGGATTGCTACTCAATGGGCTAGACCTCTGAAGAATCAAACACCCTCGTGGAGGAGGCCACACTCACCTTCGCAGTCAAAGAACCAATACCAGCAGGCCCATGAGGACAATACCACTAACTCGTCAAGACGAGACGAGTTTGAACTCCCTCCTCATGACCGGAAAATGGAGGAAGTGGTAAGAGGGCCGATCCAGTTAGCACCGTCGGAGATCCTTATCCCTCGGCTAGACAAAAGCATCGTTATACGAACGAAGGAAAAGAAATCAGGGGATCAAGTACGGGAAGCAATAAGTATTACAACGGCAGTAGAACATGTAATAATCAAGTCGGGATTCGAGTTCATCGCAATATTCCATAGCACAGAGGATCGTGATAAGTTTCTAAAGAAAGCGAAGTGGCCCGAAGGTGAATGGACGATGGAACCATGGTGTGACGACAGTATAACCACTACAAGGATGGCCAGTGTAGCAATTAGGGGCATCCCACCGGAGGCATGGGGTGTAACATCAGTTAGGAGAATATTAGACAATTATGGCACCGTCGTCACGATTGATACAAATATGCACGTACTACCAGTAAATCTGGAGGTATTTGCAACCATAGAAACGAGCACGTTTAAAATTCTGAATGAGGAGCTTGAGGTCATCTTTGATAGTAAGCCCTCTCGGGTGGGTATTGTTGAAGTATGGAGTGAGGATCTGGGTGATAGAAGGTCGGAAAATAGTCGACCGGAGGAGGAAGAGGCCGGCGATCAGTTGGGAGTTGCACGCTGGGTCAGGGAGGAAGGTCCAAGATCGGCTGACGTGGCGTCTGTGGAGGAAGAGACAGAGGCGATTAGTGAGGCTGACGTGGAGGATAGTGCAACTAAGGGTGCGGTACCAGTCTTGAGCGCCCACCCCAAGACAGTGGAATTAAAATGTGCTGGGGCTTTTTATCAATGGATGGGTCGATAGTGTTTGTTTATGAAGAGCATGGTAAGAGGATTAAAATATACCCAGACAACGGCCACACCGCATGGAGCAATCAATATAATATTAATCAAGGAGTGATGGAGATAATCTGTAGTCGGTATGTAAACCGACAAATAGAGAGGCAATATTGGCATGACAAGGTTCCCACCAGTTTTAATATTGGAAAGTATTCCACGGGTATGATGGATAATTGTCTGGGAGCTGGGCCATTCTCCACGAATATAATTAAAAAATCGGAATCTTACCAGAGAGGCATATTGGAGCCCCAGTGCGATATACGTGACGATTTGGACAATCTGGAAACTGGGGAAGAGCTTGGCGACTCACTATCCCAGAGCAGGGAGACGACCCAAATTACAGCAAGCCCAGGAGGAAGTAGGGGGACACAAGAGAGAAGTGGACTAACGGCAAGCCCAAACGAAGGAAGAACCACTCCAGTCAGTGAAAATACTGAACCGCCTAGTCGCAATATTAGAGATGAAGATGTAACTATCGGGGAATGTGACTCTCTTACTGCAGCAAAAAGGAACGCAGGAAGTTCGGAAAATTTTCGCCGAAATACTATATGTCAAAAAAAATTACTTGCGGTGGCTTTTTTTCAAAAAAATTACGCGATGTGCCAAAACGGGTCACATAAACCGCATCAATGTAATGCTGTTTACTGTAAACCGCATTAAGCTAATCCAATTACCCGCTAATTTGTCATAAACCGCACTGGAGGAACGCGTCTTTGTTAATAGATGCACTAGGGCGGTGCGGTTTATGACACCCTTGTCGGCACGATCCTGGGCGTTCATCTGGTGCGATCTCCGCCGTCCATGTCCCGTTGTTTTTACATATAAACCGCATCGCACCGATGCGGTTTATGACTCCCAAAAGTCCTTATAAAAACCAAACTCAGCCGTCCTCATTCAATCAATCATTGACACCAAAAAAAAATCCCCTTCAACCATGAGTAATGCTCCGAGAAGAAAGAGTTAGTATGGTTAATTTTAATTTGTATTTTCATTTATTTTATAGTAAATGTCTTGTTTAGGTTTTGATATATATGTATATTAATTAGTTATCTAATTACTTATGCTTAAAATCATAACTATGACATACTGTATAATTTATATTTTTAATTATGATGTATGTTAAATTAATTTTTAGTTGCTTAAGTATGATATAAATTCGTAATTAATTAGTAAAAATTAAGTAGGTATTATTGTGTTATTGGAGAAAATTAATATTGGTAGTTTTAGATGTTTAATTATTATTTAAATTCGTAATTAATTAATGCATAAATATCATAACTTGTTCTTAACTTAAAATATTGTATAATTTAGTCAAATAATTAAGTAGGTTTATTATGTTATAGGAAAAAAATTAATGCATAAATCATAACTTGCTCGTTGAATTCAATATTTTTTTTTGCATTTAGTTTATCGTTTATTATTCTTTCTTGCTTAAATTTTAAAATTTTGTTTGTTTGTGCAGATAGAAACTACGTTACTCGTCTGCATCTTAATTTTACTTGAAAGAATGGCATTACCTTGTACAATTTTTGTTAATGCCGAACTATCGTACACGGAACATGGAAGTCTCTACTTCAAAGGCAATGAAGACACCAAAACGTTTTATCTTCGTGTAGCTGATGATTTCACCATCGAAATGTTAAAGTATTCTGCCACAGAGGCCATCCGTCAATTGAAGTTTGGATTTTCTGTTTCGAGGATGACATATCGGCAGTGTCCAGCAGGGAGCCTTTACAGTTTACAGCACTTGTACTAGAAACTGATGAAGATGTTCAGGCAATGCTGTAACTATAAGTGTTCTTGGGACATCTCTCAGTGCATGGACTTCATAACAAATTGATGGTGATGATGACGATGACGATGACGACGCGAGTATGAGCCTGCAGATGATGAAGATGTTACATCAGATGATGAAGTTGAACTCATTCAGAAGAATTTCTTCACGGACCAGAAGTAGATGGTGAAACTAGTCAGCATATGCCAGATGCTTCATATTATCATCACGTGGACTGGGATGCCATCAACGCAATGCGATCAGATGTGGATCGTCGCGGTGTCCCAAACTGGAATCTGTAGAAGAGTTCGTTGTAGGCCAAGAGTTCGACGATAAAGACAGTCTAGTAACCGCTGTCAAGGAGTATCACATTCGCAAAAATATGGATATCAGTGTTGTCAAAGCTCAAGGAAAGCATACGTGTCCAATGTGTTAAACATGACGAATGTCCATTTTACTTAAGGGCGCGTTGTTGAATGGTGAGAGCGAATGGAAATTACGAGACTCACTACCCAGCTGTGCTCCTGCAGATGATGGACAAGATCATCGGCAGATGAACTACCATTTCATTGCTGAAGCTCTTCTTCCCATATTAGTCGTAACCCAGGTATGAGTGTTCTAGATGTCATGAGCAGATTCGTGGACAGTACAACAGAACAATTTCATACAGAGAAAGCATGGTTGGCAAGATGTGAAGCGACCGGAAAAATCTATGGAGATTGGGTTGAGTCTTATAATCAGCTACCAAGGTTATTCATGGCCATCAAACATTCATACCAGGTTCCGTTGTTGCTCTAAAGACAGTCAGGGCTTTCGAGGATGACAACAGGCAATCCAAGTCAAACAATTCCAACGGTGTCTGGTCGTTTGGTCCGTGTATTTCTGCATTCAGACACTTCAAACAATGTTACAGATAGATGGTACACATTATACGGTAAGTTCAAAGGCAAGCTTCTGATAGCAGCGGCCCAAGATGGTAACAACAAAGTCATACCTATTTGCGTTCGCTATTGTTGAGTCTGAAGATTAGCTAGTTGGAAATTCTTTCGCGACAAGGTGCGACTCCATGTGATAGGTCAAAGAGCGGACAGTCAATAATTACGGATCGTGCCCCAGCTATCATAAGTATCGTTGAATCAGATCCATATTGGAAACCCCCCATGGCTCATCACTACTACTGCATCCGACACGTTGCATCGAACTTCCAGACAAGGTTTCACAACAAAAAAATGAAGAAGTATCTTATTAACACAGGTATGAACTTGTATACATTGTGATGCTTCATTATCAAACTTGTCCATAACATCTGTTATTAATGATATATCTTGTTGTTTTAGCTTATGAGTTTAGGAGGCATCACGTTCAAAGAAGGTACAATCATCTCCTATCTCAGGTCCCTGGTATTGAACGATTCTTCCATGATCTTCCATTTGATAAGTGGTCAAGAGCATATGACGACGGTAGGAGATGGGGCCACATGACTACAAATTTGGTCGAGTGCATCAACGGTGTACTGAAAAGTGTTCGTCTACTGCCTATTAGTGCTATTGTCAATAGCACATTGCACAAGCTCGTCACATATTTCAATGATAATCTTGCTACATACAACGGTCAACGCATCGCTGGAGCGTCATTGTACACAGACTACGGCACAACCAAGATTGAGGAAAATCGAAGACTATCAAATAGTCACAATGTTAGGGTTTTTGATGAAGTACAACAAATATACGAGGTTGAGGATTTTGGATCTGTGGCTTTGAGAAGAAACAAGGGAAATTACAAAGTCGATTTCAGCGACATGACTTGTGAATGTGGTGAGTGGCAAGCATTCAAATACCCATGTTCTCATGTCATGGCTGTATGTTGCAGAACAGGGTTACTGTGGGACAATTACGTGCATCGTGTTTATAGGCTTGAGACAATGATTGAAGCTTATGGTGGTCAACCTTTTCGTCCACTTGGCAACGAGCACAACTGGCCACCGTATACAGATTCAAAAGTAGTTCCACATCCAGATGCGATACGAACTATACGGGGGCGACCAAGGTATTCACGCATTCGGAATGAAATGGACGAAAACAATGACACAACTACAGAACGCAGACGCTGCCGTCATTGTCTACAACCGGGGCACACCAGGAGAAACTGTCCGAACCGTGGTTACAACTAGTTGAAAATGAATCTTCTTGTTTCTTAAGCAAGTAACTTAGTTTTTTTCAATACGTGCTAGCTTTTGTTTTGTCCTAATAATAGGAAGTGTTTGTTTGAAACTTCTGTACGAATGTACTGCTGGTTTGAACCTAAATTTAAGAAGACACATGTTATGTGTGTTACCATTATATAAAAACAACACGCGTTCGTGAGGACCTTTTATTCATACTTTTTTTTGGGTGCTTGCTTAAGGCACAACCTGACTAGCAGAAGCAACATAATACATAATACTATAAAGATAAACATATAGCGAACAATCACTTACTTTTATTCTATCCTTCATCACAATCACACATAAGGCGAACAATCGTCTTGTTTTTTTATTCATCCGTCACGATTAATCGTCAACCTCTTTCATACTCCACAAGAAGTTCAACCTTACCCATGTATTGGTGGTTCCTCATGTAGTTGTCGAGCATGATACGATAGTCTTCCTCATTCGCAATAACCATCTGACTCCAAGAGGGTGTTGGGTTAGTAGAAACCATTCTTCGGTATACAATGAGTGTGGCGGTGAACCTTTGTTGACCACAATCTAAGCAACATTGAACCAGATACTTGAATTCGTTGAAGTTGAGGAAAGGCGATATGGTTAGTGGGCGTGTTGTTGAGTGCTCAGTAGGTTCAAAGTTGAAACCATCATCATCCACGCACGGGATGTAATGCAGATATAACTCACAAGGAATAAACATTTCTCCAGCGTAGGGTAATATTGCAGTTGTGTGTTTGTGTTGAAAAGTGAACCATATTGAGATATTTATAGATGAAAACCATTTCGGTTTGGACTGGGGAAGGTCAGGAAATACAACAGATGCTTTAGAATATGGTACAGATGCTTAATACTTGCCTAGATACGTATTATATTCGTATATGATAAGGATTATATTCCTAGATATGGTACAGATGCTTAAAATTGAAATCCATTGTTGGACGGGGGAAATCTTATCCGATTAATCCTGTCTGCAATAACATAAGCATCTAATGCTTCAACAAGTGGTAAAGATATTGGACGAGGGGGAATATGAATCTATTGTACGTGGATCAGCGCATCACCACATACTCTTGTAGAAATAAAATATAATCCATCAGATTCAAATTGTTGTTACACAGTTACGTGAAACCTAATTGTTCCCTGACCTCTGTCTGTCAAGTTGTTGTGCTATTATGTTACGCCGCATCTCGTACATTGACTCTTGTACCTGGAAATCATCGTCGTCGGGTTCAATGGGATCGTAGATAACTAGTAGTGGAATATGTGCCATGAAATCATTGTACTCCATGTAGTTTTCCATCATTCGTTGAACAGATGCATCATTGCGTACGTGTATAAAATTCCACTCGTAGTCGCCCTCCAAGCCCAGATACACCATTGTTGCTATCTGTATTCTGCCTAGGGTTGACTGCAGAGCGCGGATGACTCGCCGATGTAGATCACGTAGATTATTAGGATACGGCATATTTACTTCTATGCGTCTGTGCCCCATCCTTCGATCAAACTGCGCACCATGACGACCGAAAGTAGCTGCATAGTTAACGTGCAAACAGAAAGGAAACTCCATTTGATTCCTGTTCGACAGTTTGTGGGAAGATATGATCAATTCACTACCGAACTACAAAGATTTGTATAACGTAGTGTGGGATGAATGGGGTGGTAACCAAAACCCTGTTTTATAATGCTAGAGTAATGGTTACTATAATGGATAGTTGAAAGGATACTTAAATGGCTAGTTAACAGCTAACTCAACGGCTAGTTCAACGGCTAACCGGAGGGTTAACTCAACGGCTAGTTCAACGGATACTTAAACGGCTAGTTAAACGGCTAACTCAACGGCTAGTTCAACGGCTAGTTAAAAGGTTAACTCAACGACTAGTTCAACGTCTACTTAGACTGCTATTAAAAAACTGCACTACGGTGCTACTTTGCGCTTACAGTTAGGACTGTCAAACGATTCACGTTGTGTTCCAAATTTTGTATGAATGTAGTACTACCTACACACTTCATTGTGGCAAAAAATGGTGGCCAACGGACAGCTGCTACGTATTCAAAAAAATAGTCAAAGTCCCTAACAAACGTGAAAATTGCATATTAAAAAACTGCACTACGGTGCTACTTTGCGCTTACAGTTAGGACTGTCAAACGATTCACGTTGTGTTCCAAATTTTGTATGAATGTAGTTCTACATACACACTTCATTGTGGCAAAAAATGGTGGCCAACGGACAGCTGCTACGTATTCAAAAAATAGTCAAAGTCCCTAACAAACGTGAAAACTGCATATTAAAAAACTGCACTACGGTGCTACTTTGCGCTTACAGTTAGGACTGTCAAACGATTCACGTTGTGTTCCAAATTTTGTATGAATGTTGTTCTACCTACACACTTCATTGTGGCAAAAAATGGTGGCCAACGGACAGCTGCTACGTATTCAAAAAAATAGTCAAAGTCCCTACAAACGTGAAAACTGCATATTAAAAAACTGCACTACGGTGCTACTTTGCGCTTACAGTTAGGACTGTCAAACGATTCACGTTGTGTTCCAAATTTTGTATGAATGTAGTACTACCTACACACTTCATTGTGGCAAAAAATGGTGGCCAACGGACAGCTGCTACGTATTCAAAAAAATAGTCAAAGTCCCTAAAAACGTGAAAATGCATATTAAAAAACTGCACTACGGTGCTACTTTGCGCTTACAGTTAGGACTGTCAAACGATTCACGTTGTGTTCCAAATTTTGTATGAATGTAGTACTACCTACACACTTCATTGTGGCAAAAAATGGTGGCCAACGGACAGCTGCTACGTATTCAAAAAAATAGTCAAAGTCCCTAACAAACGTGAAAATGCATATTAAAAAACTGCACTACGGTGCTACTTTGCGCTTACAGTTAGGACTGTCAAACGATTCACGTTGTGTTCCAAATTTTGTATGAATGTAGTACTACCTACACACTTCATTGTGGCAAAAAATGGTGGCCAACGGACAGCTGCTACGTATTCAAAAAAATAGTCAAAGTCCCTAACAAACGTGAAAATGCATATTAAAAAACTGCACTACGGTGCTACTTTGCGCTTACAGTTAGGACTGTCAAACGATTCACGTTGTGTTCCAAATTTTGTATGAATGTTGTTCTACCTACACTTCACTGTGGCAAAAAATGGTGGCCAACGGACAGCTGCTACGTATTCAAAAAAATAGTCAAAGTCCCTTACAAACGTGAAAACTGCATATTAAAAAAATGCACTACGTAACATGGAAGATTAATAACAAGACATAGCAATATCGTTACATAACATCTGAATAAAAATTCCAATATCCATAACAAGCATGAAACGAGTACGTAAAAATAACAATGCATAGGAGTATCAAGCATCACCACCTCTATCTCTTCTACCCCTTCGTCCTCTTCCACCTGCACCTCCTCTCCTTGGTTGTTCGTACTCACTCGGTGTGTAACGCTGTGGAGGGTTCATTGAGTTTGGTCCCCTCAAAGTCATGTCAAACGTGGAAGTCTGTGGTGGAGGAGTAACCGGGTTGGACTGAACATATGCGTCCATGGAAGTCCGAAGTGCATCGTCTTCATCTTCATCATCAAACACATTAAGATTTGCAAAATTAGCACTCATGTGTGCCGACCTTTCAGCTTGCGTAGTCGGTACATTTGAAGCTACCCCTCTTGAAGACCCTTCACCGTATGGTGTGATGGATGGTGGTGTGGGATCAACGTACGAACTTGAATAAGAACTCCACTGTGGTTGATCCCAGCTAGCTTGTGGATTTTGAACTACCCACTGACTCGTCTGAGTCGGCTGACCACCAATCTGAAGATCCCACTGACTTGAACCACCCTGTTGATCCCACTGGTCTTGGGTACTTGTTTGACCACCATATTGATCCAGGGTGCCCACTTCACCTCCCCATCCACCTTGGGTGGATGTCTGGCCAACTGAGTAATCGTGCGTGCTGGTCTGATAACCCCACTGACCTTGTGCTGACCGCCGAATGATGATCCCCACATACTTGACTGCTCAGTTGGAGGGGCACGATACCATGGATCATAATCATACTGGGCATCTTGCTGGCTAACCGGATAAGAAGGTTGAGGAGGATATGTCCAGCTAGATTGAAAGATAATGGGAGCAGCCTCAATCTCAGGTTCAGCCTGTGGCGGTCGGCGTAACTCACTCTTTGGTCGTCGACGTGTAGACCTTCTGCTGGGGTTGTCATTCAATGAGAAGGGTGGTTGGTAGACATTGAACGCCGGGGGTGCATGATGATCAACTTGAGGCTGGACATGTCTATACCGTTGGTGATACATTGTCCCTGTTTGCTGGGAGAGATATTCGGCATAAGGTCCTACATCAGCATCATGTCCATAATGTTGCAGCTGGTCTAATCCATCAGCCTGTGGCAGAACATACAAAGTTGTAAGGTAAATACGTAAGCAATTGTACTGCACACCTATTATATAATACCAAAAACAGTAATGTATATTGTAAATGCATACCAATATGGACTGTCGACGTGCTTCTTGAGTATACCATCTTAAGCTATTTTGTTGGTACCATATCATGTACTCAGACCGTGTAGTCAGTTGAACAGCAGGAGGAAATCCTTCCAAGTTTATCCGCCTATGTTCCCGGTCATTCCATAACTCTATGTATACCGCATTAATGGCAGACCAATTTGCTTCAACTCTACCTGTGCGCTTTTGGCTATGTAGCCGGTCACAGTCTAGTGGTGCTGCAGGTATTGGTTGATCACGGCCGAATTGTCTCATAACCCGGTCCGGCTGATGACCCTCTATGATGTTATTCAAAATTAAAGGAACAACCATGGCACCCTCGTCCACAGAAGTGTCATCATATGGCTGCCAGACCCACTGCCATAATAGGTTTTGAAATTAATTAAGAAGTGATGACATAAGGAATAACAGTATCAATTATTGAAATGCAAATATACCTGTTCGTTTGTGGGTGGGACTGGAATCGAATCAAGTATGTTACGAGCATCTCGTAAAGAAACCTGGGGAACATGTGGACTGTCCCACCTGCACATGTTAAAGAAAATTGAGCATGCACATAAATGAAATGTATAAGTAAAATTAGCTGACAACACGCCTTACCTTTCCCCATATATCTGTGCATCAGAAAGCCCCTTAATGCGCTCTGGAAAGAATGTGGGAATTCGAGAATACGCCCACAGTGTGATTAACTTCGTCGCCCCAACGATGTAAGGAGTGTCGAACTGGGTAGCATTGCACAGACCACGGTACGTGTGTGCCAACACTGCAGAACCCCAGCTTAATTGACCTGATTCGTCAAAGTCTCTCAATAACTCCAGGTATCCACAGTCCATCATGCGACTGTCCTGGGTAGGTATCAACACTCCACCTATTAGCCTCATAAGGAATGCACGGGCGTACCGTTGATGCACCACAGCTGGCTCTCTGAAGAAGCTATCATGAAACTTTTTAGGCACTTCAAAATTCTTTTGCAACCATGACAAGGAGATCTTGTGACCCCTGATTGCGCTCTCATCTGGTTTCTTTCCCAGCAGTTCCAAACATAAATCATCACACAGGAAGGTTCATAGGTGCAATCACCACATCCCCATCAACTCTCAGGCCAAGTAAACGATGGACATCCTCCAAAGTAATGGTTACCTCACCAAATGGTAGCATGAAGGTGTGAGTTTCAGGCCTCCATCTCTCAACTAATGCACTAACAATGAGTTGTCTGCTTTAACTTCTAAAAACGATGATCCAAGAAAACCAGCATCTCGGATGTAACCATGCAAAGCCAAGTGTGGATGCTCCACATCAACATTCCTAGAACGTAATTTCTTTCGGTGTATTTTCTATTTCTCATGACCTAGATTGCACAGCAATAAAATAAATGATGTTCATAACTTCAGTTAAAAACATAAAACGTATACGGTGAAGTTTCATGTGCTCTTTACTTACTGGGTCATCTGAAAAAAGTGCTGCAGATATGTGGGTAGTCTGGTATGTGAACAAAGTTGCATCATCTGGTCCCACTCCAGCAACTTCTCTCTGAAATGCCATCTGCACAAGCACATATTTCAATTCAGTAAACAATAAACAACAGACACTTATTAAAAAAAGTTACAGAATTAACTACATATGCAAATTTTTAAGCATTAATTAAATACGATTTAAATACTAAAAAATAACTAAAACTAGCAAGATTAATTCTCTCCAATAACATAATAATACCCACTTGATTATTTGACTAATTTATGCACCATTTTAAGTTAAAAACAAGTCATAAAATTAATGCATTAATTAATTACGAATTTAAATACTAAATAAAAACTAAAACTACAAGATTAATTCTCTAATAACATAATAATACCACTATTATTTGACTAATTTATGCACCATTTTAAGTTAAAAACAAGTCATAAATTAATGCATTAATTGTACGAATTTAAATACTAAATAAACATCTAAAACTACCAAGATTAATTTTCTCTAACAACATAAAATACAAACATAATTATTTGACTAATTTATGCACCATTTTAAGTTAAAAGTCATAAAATTAATGTATTAATTAATTACGAATTAAATACTAAATAACAACTAAAACTACCAAGATTAATTTCTCTAATAATAAACCTACACTAATTATTTGACTAATTTATGCACCATTTTAAGTTAAAAAATTATAAAATTAATGCATTAATTAATTACGAATTTAAATACTAATAAATAACTAAAACTACAAGATTAATTCTCTCCAATAACATAAAATACCACTATTATTTGACTAATTTATGCACCATTTTAAGTTAAAAACAAGTCATAAAATTAATGCATTAATTAATTACGAATTTAAATACTAAATAAACATCTAAAACTACCAAGATTAATTTTCTATAACAACATAAAAATACAACCTAATTATTTGACTAATTTATGCACCATTTTAAGTTAAAAAGTCATAAAATTAATGTATTAATTAATACGAATTAAATACTAAATAAACAACTAAAATACCAAGATTAATTCTCTAATAACATAAAAATACCAACCTAATTATTTGACTAATTTATGCACCATTTTAAGTTAAAAAAAGTCATAAAATTAATGCATTAATTAATTACGAATTTAAAACTAAATAAACAACTAAATACCAAGATTAATTCCTCTAATAACATAAAAATACCAACCTAATTATTTGACTAATTTATGCACCATTTTAAGTTAAAAACAAGTCATAAAATTAATGCATTAATTAATTACGAATTTAAATACTAATAAACAACTAAAATACCAAGATTAATTTTCTCTAATAACATAAAAATACAACCTAATTATTTGACTAATTTATGCACCATTTTAAGTTAAAAACAAGTCATAAAATTAATGCATTAATTAATTACGAATTAAAATTAAATAAACAACTAAAAATACCAAGATTAATTCCCTCTAATAGCATAAAAATACCAACCTAATTATTTGACTAATTTATGCACCATTTTAAGTTACAAACAAGTAATACAATTAATGCATTAATTAATTACGATTTAAATACTAATTAAACAACTAAAAATAACCATTACAAGTATCTAGTATAAAAATGAGTAATTAAAATTAGAGAGCAACATACTAACCTCAAAGATTTTGGATGGGATTAGAAGAAGCAATTAGAAAGATTCCTACACATTAAAATTAATTAAAAAAAAACATCAATTAATATCACTAAACAAATATGATAGAAGCTAAATATTAGAACTAGTATTAACAACAAAAATAACTAATTCAAATTGAAAAAACTAAAACTTACCTTGTCAATTTCGTAGGGGATAGTAGTGGGTGAGGTTGGAGGAAATTTGTGGGTGTGAGAGAGGATGCATCCACCGGATGCGTTTTTATAGAAAATTTTTCGGATGCTGATAAATGTAGTGGACCGGTGCGGTTTATTTGCAATGGGGGGGAGAAAACACAGCCGAAATTCGCTGGCTTCCAACGAAAATCAACGGCGGAGATGTCCCCAAATGGACGCCCAGGATTGCCCGGTGATAAGAGTTGCGGATCGACCAAAATGCGAATAAACCGCATCGGTGGAGTCCATCTATCGACCAATATGCATTCCTCCAGTGCGTTTTATGACAAATTTTTCCGGTAATTGCATTAACATAATGCGGTTTACGGTAAACAGCATTACACTGATGCGGTTTATGTGACCGGTTTTGGCACATCCGCGTAATTTTTTTGAAAAAAAGCCACCGCAAGTAATTTTTTTTGACATATAGTATTTCGGCGAAAATTTTCCCGCAACTAGTGAGGTAAATAACCGAGGCGCGTCAATTGCTGGTTGAAAACTATTTCCAAAAAGACATTCGAATGTAGGAAAATTCCGAAATATTAATTATCATTTATACGGTGGGAATGTTGCGACCTGTGCTTACATTGATTATATAGTAAGAGTCTTTTAACGGTATTAACTCTTTTGATTACCTAACAAAATGCTAATTAAAGGTTCTGTTTGACATGACTGTTTTGACAGTATATTGGTAGCATATGCGCTGGTATATTTATTGATAGTTTTGCGCTGATATATTTATAGCTGTTTTGAAAACTGTTGTTTGACAGTGTGGCATATATGGAGCATAAGTTAGTTATATACAATGCGTTTACCGTTTCTGTATTACAATTACAAATATTGTATTACACTATGTAACTTTATTTTGTTAGTAAAAGTAAAAGAAAAAAAATTCACAAACAATATATGAGAAAGCAAATAAAATAAAATTTTTAATATAACCAATAAAATTTCAATTTTATTATTTAAGTACAAATAGCAACTTTTAACAATATATTACGATTTTCCATAATTTCACTCTAATTCTTATAAATATACAATCGTGAGGACTAGAGTTTCAAATTTTATGATAATGTTGTGTGAATTTATTTAGTTAAATTTTAACTTTTAATAACATATAAAACTTTGTATGTTAATAAATTAATATAGATTAATATTTTTATATACTTTTTAAGTTTTTCATTAAAGAGATTATTATTAATTTTTTATTATATTAATCTCTGTGTTATTATTTTGAAGCATTGTGTAACGTGTAACAAATAACTTAACTTGTAACTAATGTTATAAGATAAGTAGGCGGAAGTGAAGTGAAGTGAAGGGGTGTTACGTGAAGGAGAAAGCAGCATATGCTACCTCTCAAACATGCTGAACGAGGCGAACAACAAAAACAAATAAAGAAGTCCAAAAGAGCATATGCTGGTGCATTTGTGCAGCATATGCTGTTTGCCGAACACAACCAAAGTGGACTACTTATTAGTCATGAATAGGGCTGCCCAAAAAATCCAAAACCGCCGCATCCGATCGAAACTGAAGTAAACCGTACTTGCTTTTATAGGTGCTTGCAGTATGGTTAACCGAATATTAAATTTTCCATAACGGTTAACCGATTGTATAAACAATAAAATATTTCAAATATTAATGTTCACCTTATATAATAATTAATGTTAGCAAGGGAATATAAATAAATTAATTTTTTTTGTTACATGTGTTTGATTTATCACTCATGACTTAAGTAAATGATCAATGTTGTAGTATAATATTAATAGTATGGGTCTCAACAATAAAAAAGTTATACGTCTACACGATTAACCGAAAAAACCAAACCGAACCGAACAAAAGATTAACCTGTCTAAACGAAAATGGTAATAGAATTATATTTTAGAAAACCGAAGACCTAGTTAACGGAAAGCGATTAACTGAATAAAACGGTTAACCTACCATGAGTAACCCTAATCATGAAAACGTAATACATACAAATACGTAATAAACTAGCCCAAAAAGTATTGACGTTTATAAATATTAAATACACAATTTTTGTTGTGTATTAAAATAAAAATAATATAATTAATTTATTTTTACTATATTTTCAAGTAATATAGCAATCTTGATAAGAATCATGAAAAAAGAAAAGAAACAGAAAATAAGAAAAATGTAAAGAAACATAAGTACATATTCCAAAAAAGCGATTTCCATTTGTGGAGATTATATTGAATTATTCTTCACTACCTTTATTGCTAAATTTTATCACAAACGGACCACGGCCCATATATGAGTTGCAAACCATATTTACACGGAACACGAGAATAATACTCACTGCTTTTGCCATAAAAAGTCATATACCATCTTTTATATCACTTTCCCTTTTAGGTTCTCTTTTCTTATGCCCAATGCCTTTGTTCTTTGATGTTACTGCTGCCTCGCTAAAGTTACGATTGCTGGTGAGGTGCTGAGCACCAACGGGAAATAGTGATGAAGGTTGGACATGGATTGGTACGTATATACTGATATAAAACATGCAGGAGCAAAAGTCGTGTCTAGTTTAGACATTGTTTGGAATTAGCTAAATTACAAGCTTATAAAACTTTAGCACATCAACACCTCTTAAAATAAAAATTTTACCCTTCTCTCCTAGACAGGAGCTTCTTCCTGTTCAGCTTCTTCTCTAGTCAACCTTCACGTCTGTCTTTCTTGGTTTTTTTTCCGCCTCAGTTTTTCGGTTGCCTTCACCTGAACCTCCCTGCCCCTTAGAACTTCGATCTTGGTCCCCACAACCTTTCCCCTCACAATCACTGTGAAAATGTACGATTTGATTCGGGAGAAGGGAAATCGTGGAGGAGAAGACGAATCGAGAAGGAGGAAGTCGACGAGAAGTCGAGAGCGATAGAACTGAAAAGAGAGAAAGAAATGAATCTGTATATTTTCTATTCTGTATTACAAGCTTACAAAGACGAGAATAGAGGACCCGAATATAAACTACAACTAAGGAACGTTGTTAAACGTCACTAAAGAACTAATGACCGTTGATAAACGGTCAAGGGGCAAAAGAGTAAAAACTATACTATCCTAACACCCCCCCCCTCAAACCTAAGAAAGAGCTATTTCGTTAGGTTTGAAGTATTTAACATTCCCATCGATGAAAGTTGATGTTGATAGTCCTTTCCCGGTAAGGCTTTCGTAAACATATCCGCCTTCTGATGTAAGTTTGAAATGTGCACAACATCAATAAGCCCAGCCTTGATTTGATCACGAACATAATGGACATCAATTTCAATATGCTTTGTACGTTCGTGAAGGACCGGGTTATGAGCGATGTATACTGCTGATTTGTTGTCGCACTTCAATGGAATAGGAGTGATGTCGTCTATGCCAAGCTCATTAAGGAGACGGGACAGCCAAGCTAATTCGGTGGTGACTCGTCGGAGGGCACGATATTCAGCTTCAGCGGAAGAGAGAGAGACGGAAGCTTGTTTCTTTGACTTCCAAGAGATGGGGGAACCTCCGAATAAAATGTAATAGCCGCTGACTGACCTGCGAGAGATAGGACATGAAGCCCAGTCAGAGTCACAATACGCTAAAAGAGAGAAGTCAAGTGTGTTGTTTAAGAAAATCCCATAACCGAGAGTCCCTTTGATATACTGAAGAACATGTATGGCGGCATCCCAATGACTTTGACAAGGGTTTTGATTGAACTGACTTAGGAGCTGAACACTGAAATTGAGGTCCGGCCGTGTGTTGATCAAGTAGTTCAACTTGCCAATGAGACGACGGTATTCGGTTGCATCAGGAAGAGGACACTCGTCTTGTAATTGAAGTTTGGAGCCCGGGGCGAGTGGACTAGCAACCGATCGCTTGGAAGAGATGTTGTAGTCGTTGAGAAGATCAGAAGCGAATTTCGTTTGAGTTATGCCGACCCCATGAGAAGTGTAATGGAACTTGAGACCAAGAAAGTAGGTGAGAGTGCCAAGATCTTTAATTTTGAAGGAATTGTGGAGTGTGTTTTTGACTTGAAGGATCTTGGTATCATCATTGCCACACAAGAGAATGTCGTCGACATAAACGCCAAGAAAGAGGATGGAGTCTCCGTTGCTCCATTTGAAGAGAGAGTAATCATTATCTGAAAGAATAAAACCGAGATTAGTGAGACTAGTTGAAAGTTTAGCATACCACTGGCGTGAGGCTTGTTTCAAACCGTATAAAGATTTTTGCAACTTGCACACTAAACATTTGGGGTATTTAAACCATCAGGAACTTTCATGTAGATTTCTTCGTGGAGGTCCCCATGAATGAAGGCGTTGTTGATGTCGAGCTGATGAATCCTCCAACGTCGTTTTATGGCAACACTGATTAAAGTTCGAATGGTGGTCATCTTGACAACCGGAGAGAAAGTTTCATGAAAATCCTCTCCTTCCTTTTGTGTAAATCCGAACGACCAAACGAGCTTTGTATCGATCGATGGTACCATCTGCTTTGTGCTTGGTGCGATACACCCACTGGCAAGTAATGCACCTTTTTCCCTTAGGAAGTTTAACAAGAATCCATGTTTTATTTTCTTCAAGGGCTTTAAGTTCGACATCCATGGCGGCTCTCCACTCGGGATATTGAACAGCAATGCGGTATGAAGAGGGTTCGAGAGGACACTTCATTTGAACCTGAGAACACAACACTTTAGAAGGAGTGAAATCAGTAATAGAATTTAGAGAGGGGAAAAGATTGGGCTTGGAATTTTTAAGCCTGGTGGATAAAAGACATGTGAATGGGTCTTTTCCAACACTGTTACACTCGTAATCCTCTAAATGATTAGGGGCGCGTCTCACTCTGGTGGAGCGACGAGGATTGGGCAGCCCAATGTACTCCGAAGAGTTTTGGTGAACCTGATCATTGGTAGTCGGAATATCTGCAGGAGTGTCCTGGTCAGAAATGACTTGGTCCGTATCGCTTGGTGGGTGTGATGGAGGATGGGCCGATGAATGATCTCCTTCGGTGGGTTCAATTTGATCATCGGGAGTGATGGACGTGTTTTCGTCAGAATTATCAGCCCTTCCCTTAGCTGGACCAGACTCGATAATATCTTCATAAAGAGAATCATTGTCGTGGTCTTCATGAGAAGAGACGGGGAAAGTGGGAGGTGTGGGCTGGGCTGATCCATCGGTTTGAGAGGCCCGATCCTGCAAAGGGAAACTTTCTTCAAAGAAAGTTAAATCCCTGCTTGTGATAACTTTGTTTTCATTGAGTAGAAGGACCCGATGTCCTTTCTTGTAAAGTCCTGGACCAAGATACACTCCCTTGTGACCACGGGTATCAAACTTGCTTCTGTTGACTGCGGGTCCAGTGTGATAAACCAGGCAGCCGAAAGTTTTGACACTACTAAAATCAGGTGGAGAACCATACAAATATTCGTAGGGGGAAAGACCATTCAAAGTAGAAGAAGGCAATCTATTGATAAGAAAAGTAGCCATAAGAACACTCTCACCCCAAAAGGTAATGTCAAGACCGGATTGAAAAAATAATGCGCGGGCAGTCTCAAGCAAATAACGATGTTTTCTTTCAACAACTCCGTTTTGTTGCGGAGTATAAACACATGTGGTTTGATGCAAGATACCCTTTTTATGAAAGAAATCTTGTAAGGTTTTTGAAGTGCCCAATTCATAAGCATTGTCGGAACGAACAACTTTAACAAACTTATCAAACTGCCGTTCAATCATGTTTATAAAATTCTCTATATGCTGCGATGCATCAGATTTAAATTTCATGAGGATGACCCAAGTACATCTACTAGCATCATCAACAATAGTTAAAAAATACCGATTACCGTCGTGATTAGTAATAGAGCACGGCCCCCAAGTGTCGACATGAATAAGATCAAAGCAGCATTTGGATCTATTATTGGAACGAGAAAATGGTAACCTATGGCCTTTAGCTCTAAAGCATATATCACAAATGAAATTGTCGGGTATTTCACTTCTGTTTACAATGCCCATTTGAACCATCTTATTTAAAGGAGGGTGACCCATCCTTTTATGCAACATCATCACATGAGAATTACAGGAATAAGCAAAACCAACAGATTTATCACTATTACAGCCATCAGAAAAACCGCACAGCATTCTATTCAAGAAAGTAAAGCCCATCCCTTTGATGCCCAATGCGCCATTTATTCTTCCAAGTATGGGCCTGAAAATAACAGGCATCAGAATCAAAAGAAACAATGCCATTGTTCTGCTGAGCTAATTTACTAACAGATGCAAGAGACAATTTAAAACTTGGGACATGGAGAACATTCTCTAGTTTAAAACGGCCTGTAAGCAAAGTGTGCCTGTAACATTAACAGCTTCAGCATGACCATTAGGCAATGTAACATAGCTAACATCAGCAGTTTGGTTTCTTATTGCTAAGTAAAGTTTCATCACCACTCAAATGCTCACTAGCACCGGAGTCTAACAACCACTGATGACTAGTATGTTTATGAAAAGAATTATTGCATTTAAGATAGACAATACCTGCAAATTGTGACTCACTTCTGCTGCATGACACACTATTACTAGCAACATTCTTATCAGAAATCTTCCCCGACTGCTCAAGCAAACTGCAAAGCTTAGTCAATTTATCAACATTCGATGCAGACAGACCTTTCATTCCTTCTTTCTTGCCAACGGAATTCACAGAGGAGGTATTTCTTGACCCCTTCCACCAATCTGGATATCCACAAATCTCAAAACATCCATTCTTGAGGTGGCCTGTTTTCCCACAGTGAGTACAAACGCTTGTGCTCTTTCTAGCAGCATTGTCCTTTCTGGATCTATTCCTTTCATTAAAACTTACTTCTGTTCTGCTAGTGTTGTTTGCAAAGGACATGCTAGGGGTTTCATTCTCTCCCTTTCCCTTAATTCGCTGCCTCTCCTCTTGGAGTATTATGGCATAAGCCGAATCTAAACTAGGAAGTGGTTTCTTCATGAGAAGATTTCCCCTCACATTAATAAAATCCTCACGCAACCCTAACAAGAACTGAAATAACTTTTGATTCTCGGCATGCTTAGCAGTTTTCTCACTGTAACCACAAACGCAAGTGTCGATGTTTGTCATTGCAGATATATCATCCCAGATACTAGTCAATTTCGTAAAGTATTCAGTGACAGAAGAGTTTCCCTGCTCCATTTTCGACAGATCACGATTAAGCTCAAATAACCTAGTTCCGTCGATTTGGTCATACCTCCGTATGAGACGTTTCCACATACACTACAAGAAAAACATGTTTTAGCTACCGATAAATTGCTACTATGCATATATTGGTATCTAAATTGGAAAATTGCTACTGATTTTTGATGTTATTAACAAAGTGGTTGCTTTTGTGCTACCACAACAACAATGGTAGCTAAACTTTTAGCCAGTAGCTAAATGTCTACCGCCTTACAAGATTGCTACCATCAATAGTAGCTATTTTATCTTTCATTCCGATAGTTTTAGTAAAAGTAATTTTGCTACCAATATCGGTAGCTAAATTAATGAATTGCTACTACTTGGTTAATGCTAATTCAATCATGGTAGCTATTATGCTACTATTTGAGCAACGGTGGCAAAAAGATTCTGATCAATAGCTAACTAGTTACTATCTTAAAAGTTGCTACGACCATGTAGATAAGAGAAATTATGAAATTGCTACTAAAACTTGATTATGGTTGCTATAGTGCTACTATTTTGGCTATGATAGCAAATATTTTTAACAAGTAACTAAATTGCTACTATCTTAAGTTTCAAAATTGCTACCGACTAATAATGCCGATGAAATTTCAGTTGATATTGTGCTAGAATATAAGAAATGATAGCTAATATTCGTTAGAATTAATAAAATTATTATTGTCTTATAACTTAAACGTGTGAATACTACATAATTCATAATACTAACCTATATTGCTGCTACCATAGTGGATATATTATCTTCTTATATAAATATTTATTTTTTATAGTTTTTTCAATATAGTACTTTAGTATATTTTACTTCTTACCTTTTAACTACCGAAATTTAAATAGAATTTTAAGTAAACAAAAAATTTCTAATTCATGAAAATTAATTAAAACTATATACCACTACAAGAATTTATTTATCATATAAGATATATGTAACATAATATATTTTTGATACTTATAATATTTTTAATTTTCAAAGTATCGCACGTATTAATAAATTATAAAATAGAGTACATGTAATAATAATTTAAACTAGTACATATGTTGGTTAAAATTTACAAAATTAATATAAATTAGTTGTCAAAATAATTTAAATTAGTAAATGATATATTTGTATATAAATTTTAAAATTTGTGCAGTTTTTATACATTTTACTATATAATTCTTTTAGTTTACAAAAATCACATAAATGAGTAAAATATAAAAATACAATAAATAATAACAATTTAAATTAGTTGATGGTTAAAATTTGCAAAACAAATACAAACTATAAATATAATTTATAAATGTTTAAAGATTTTGTAAATTTATATATATGTTTAGTTTTTAGTTTTATACAATTTTAAGCCAACATACACTTTTATATTTATTATTTTTACTGTACAAAATTAATATTGTAATATTATGTAAATTAAAATATCAACATCTATTTTATTAATTTTTACATATCCAAGGTTTGGTCATATCTCGATCAAAATTTTGATTTATATTTAGAGTATCAAACATTCAATATATACATGTAGTATGTATATATGTTGTGAATAACTATCATGGCTCAATGGTTAAGGTAATAGTTATCCTGCCCACACGTCGCAGGATCGATTCCTGATGTGTGCACATTTTAAGCGCACTAGTCTGAATTAATTATACCATTGGTTCATGGTTTGTTTACCTTCGATCAAGGTGGTCAGAGATGATATATTCAATACGTCACGGGTCGGGTTTGATCCTTGATGTGTGCCCCAAGAATCGTCAGGCCGCACGCACATGGCTTAGTAGAGAACCAACACATGTGTGAATATAATACTGCCACACTATATTGGTGCAAATTTTTTAATGCAACTACTAAAGTTGGTATCTAAAAAGAATTTATGCTACTGAATTTATTGGTAGCAAACAAAGTAAAGCTACCACACATAATCAGTAGTAAAATTACTACCAGAAGAAAGACCAGTGACAAAATTGCTACCATAAGAAAGATCAGTGACAAAATTGCTACCATAAGAAAGAGCAGTGGCAGTGTGGCAGCAAAATTGCTACCAACCAGAAAACGGTAGCGAAAATCAATTTCGCCACCAAGGGTTTACCCACCGCCAAACTCCGGTAGCAAATGAACAAAAGCGGTAGCCCGTTCTATTTGGATACCAATTTCATTATTATCGCTACCAATTGCGTCGGTAGCAAACTAGCCTTTTTCTTGTAGTGATATCGAAGGCGGTAGAGCAGGAAACAAGACTATCTCCTATACTAGTTTCTACAGAGGCAAGGATCCAAGAACGTACCAGCCCGTCGCACCGATCCCACGCATCTCTGCGATTTTTGGCAACCTTCGACTTCTTCAAAGTACCGTCAATCATCTTTATCTTGTTTTTCGCCAGCAAATAGATCTCTATCTTCTTCTTCCAATTCTGGAATCCGCCTTTTCCGTCAAATTTCGTGGAAGTAAGTTGGACTCCAGGAGTTTCTGAATTCGAGACCAGTAACGGATCTGAATCGTAGCGTCATTTAATTCTCTTCTTGTCGGTCGCTCTTCTTCTTCAATTTCTGAAGAATCTTCTTCGTTGTCGTGAGCGTCATCTTCCTCTTCATCAGATTCCGACGCCATTTGTGAGGATTAGGGTTAACCGCGGTCGTTACCGCTCTGATACCATGTACGATTTGATTCGGGAGAAGGGAAATCGTGGAGGAGAAGACGAATCGAGAAGGAGGAAGTCGACGAGAAGTCGAGAGCGATAGAACTGAAAAAGAGAAAGAAATGAATCTGTATATTTTCTATTCTGTATTACAAGCTTACAAAGACGAGAATAGAGGACCCGAATATAAACTTCAACTAAGGAACGTTGTTAAACGTCACTAAAGAACTAATGACCGTTGATAAACGGTCAAGGGGCAAAAGAGTAAAAACTATACTATCCTAACAGAAAATCTCCATCGATCATTTTACAACATGCAACTAGCTAATTATGTTTTAGTATTAATTGTCGATTCTACTTCCTTGTTTTCGGTTGTCGTTGACCTTTCTTCTCTTCGCCATTTTCGACCACAAATCAGTTGTCTTCGAGCCCCACTCTAAGCAATCATGGACAACTTCCCTACTATTGAGCACCATTCAAATAGTAGAATCCGCTTGTTACCTTGCAAGCAAGTGATCCTCTCAAAATCCTTATATGTTGAAACACTTAAACAAAAACATTAAACATAAAAGGATAGTTTGTTATCATCAATATCGTAAGGAACTTGACCTAACAAAGTCAATGTCTAACTTAGGTCTTTCAACCTTTTATCTTCCACTAGGTGGGGCGTTTGAATGATAGATGAACTAGTCAAGGTTTTAGCGATGGGAAGCTCAATCGAGTTCCCTTTAATGAAGTTCTTAGTCCGTGTGACCAGCTCGTCGTAGGACTTAAGGGGCCGTCACAGCCAGTTCCCTTACGATCTTGATTTCGGTCAAGCCTTGTCGACTGGCCGAGATGATGACTAAGTCTTCGTGTTCATCAACCTTTGTGACAGAATTACGGAACCACTTGGTGTACCCTTTGACATCCTTGTGCGGGTGCTGGTGCGTCCCTATGGGGTCGGCATATGTCTTTTTGATCCATTTCTCAGTCGTGAAGTGGTCCATGAAGAGCCGTGACAGTTGTTTGAAGCTGTGAATGGATTTATTTGTTTGGCATATGAACCACGTGAATGCTTGTTAGAGAAATTACTACCATAAGTAGTAAAACCTAGTTATAATGGGCAAGTGCACCCAGTTCACTGTAATAAAACAAGTGTCGTATCCATAAGGAAATTGGTTTCTAAATCCCAAGATTCGGTATCTTAGTAAAGTGCAATAAAAATTGTAAATGGGGGTTTAGCCCGAGGCAAGCTTGGTTGTATGTAAACAAGGAAACAATAAAAATAGTAAATTAAGTGGTTGATTGGAATGAATGAAGAAGTACTCTTGGATAGTGGGTATCACCTAAATTGTTCAATTACACTCATAAACACACCTCAATTTAGTTGCCTATTAGAGCTAAAATCATGATTATTGAAATTTTGGACTAATCAATTCTCACCTAATTAATCATACTCCCTAATTCAAGGAAAGCTAGAGTCACTAGGTAGCATTAAAACCAAGCTCTTAGCAACAACCCTAACATTACACTTCCCTAAATCTAGAGCAATGCAAGTTGGGGTTTATCCCTAAATTCCTAATTTCTAGCTCAAATCCTAATTTCACTAAAAATTACAAGAAATGCCATGAGTGATCAATCCAAGACATTATCGAAGCTTCAATGAAGATAAATCAACTATATTAAATGAGGTAAGTTTTCAAGCTACATAAAAGCATTTAAGGTTCAAATCCCATCTTAGAGGACAATCGAAAACTACTCAAACATAGAGAGCAGTAGAGTAGAAAGAGAGTGAGTGAGAAGAAGCCATTGGTGGTGGTGGGAAGCTTGGGGAAGATGAGCTTTTCCTTCTCTTCTTCATATTCTTTTCTCCTCAAAATTACCTCTTTCTTGTTTCAGAGTGTAGAATAGAGAATGAGTAAATGTATCCAGAGTTTCCAGTTTTTAAAACTGTGTTCTGGGCAAAATTCCGTTCCGACCACCCCATAGGGGCGGGCCGGACCAGAAAGAAAAACTCTTGAGAAAACCCGACCGCCCCGTAGGGGCGCTCTAGACTAGAAGCAAAATTCAGCTTGCGACCGCCCTATAGGGGCGGTCCTCTGGGTAGGTCTTCACCAGAAACCATCTTTCTACACCGAAATCGTCCCCATTTGACCCATTGTCCTTGACACACTCCTCATGGCAATAAAGCGTGGCCACAATGTCTTGAGAGTCTCCTAAATCCTCCTAAAGTGAGCTTTTGCCTAAATTAAAACCAACATTGTATAAGTTCACCTATACTAACGAAATGCTCTATAAAGTGGTTAAATAGGTCAATAGTTGCATGAAATCAAGGTACATAAAGACCCGATAATTACAATATTTCACCATTTATCAACTCCTCCACACTTATCTATTTGCTTGTCCTCAAGCAAAACTAGGAACCACATGAAGGAGGAATATTTTAAGCAAGCAAGTGTTCAAATGAATTCTTGGCTAGTTGTGAACAAAAAGGGTGGAAAAATTCATGAGGAGTGCAAACCAACCTAATCATGGTGACAAAGGTGTGCCTAGGGAAAATAAAAAGATAGAATTTTGGGGCATGATCTAGAGTGCTTCAAAGTTCTTAAAGGTTATGGAACTTGGATAGATTTTACCATGGCCAACTTCTCTCAATAATGGGCATTAAGGATAAAACAAAAGGAAAAATAGAGATTTACATTTGGTTCACTTTTGCAACAAGAGATGAGGAGAAGATATTGAGGCGTTTTTCATTTGCATTCAAGATCACTAAACTCTCATTCAAATACCCCTAACCTTTAAATAATTAAATGATGATAAATAAGTATTATTTAGGGGATTATTAAACTCTAATAAAAGTATATAAACACTTGGGCGTTAAAACGCACCTAAACTCCTTAAGGTAAAAAACGAGCGTTAAAGCCCGACCTTAAGCTAACCAAGTTATATAAGCTATAAAACTCATACGAAGTTAATCAAAGATCATATTATGACCTATAGAACACAAGTCCTCAGTTAGAGCTGAGTAAAAATACAATATGTCCGGGAGTTCCCTTAAGGGCCCCTTAAGGCCCGAAAGTCCCAGAAATACTTTATTAAATAAATTAAAGCATTACACTTCATTCTAAATACACAATAACACTTTAATGAACATTTAAGATGAAGTTATCAAGATAAATTCTCAGTTAAAGACAAAGTTCTTGGAGGTTCCCGATGAGGGCCCCATAAACCCCTGGGAGTGCCCCGGAGAGGTACCGAAGTGGCACAAACTCCAATATAAATCATTCTAAGAGTTCCTACCATAAATATTCATTATTACAAAGAGGGTTCTTGAGCTACTTTCTCAAAAATAAACAAAGTGCTCGGACGAATTTCTTAACGCTCCTTTTTGCCCCGGGAGTGTCCCGTTAGCCCGGAAATTGAGTTACAAGTTGTTATAACCCCATATAACTTAATATAACACCTTAACATATTATTATTGACTATAAACAATGTCAATAAACAATTGGAACTCATAGCGACTAATTAATTTCCAGAAAATTCTTAAAGCACAAAAACGCACCTTCGGGTGTCACAAAAACGCGTTCTACGCAATTGCCTTGAAGTTTTTGAGGAGCCACGAGTTGATAATATTAAAAGGGGATAAATTGACCATCTAAATCAATTAATGCCAGTACTAAATTCATAGTACAAGTGGGGGCGATTTTTGGTTCAAAAAGGTACCTAAAATCAGCATTTTTACCTTAAAACTTTCACCTTTTACCATGATGTATATGTACGAATTAAAAGCTGGAAACTATTACACATATTAGTATGATCTTAGTAATATAGTGAACAAAAATCAAATTAAAAATCAATCCCATTTGGCCTCTATATGGGGCGCCATTTAGGGTCTGTTTTGACTAGATTTTACTTCAAAAATTGCCTTATGGAATGATGACTCACCTTAGCATGTACCATGTGATAATATGTCAATTTAAATCAGTCAAATGGACCTCCATTTCAGATTTCCCCTACAAGAAAACAATGAAGATTAGCTTATATTAAGATAATGGGATTAAAATGCAAATCTAGTCATACTTTTGACTAGGCAATTAAACAAAGAAAACAAGTTGCTCCATTCGCATGTGATTGCCGATTTGAATCAGGAAAAGGGGGAGTATGATTGCTACTAAATTAATCAAATGGAACATGTACCTAACTAGCATTATCTCTTGTTCAAAACAAACCAAAACCAACTTGTCTCTTATGGCACATGGTGGCCGATTTCAACAAAGAAGAAAAGGTGTATATGCCTTATTAAAATCAAGCTAAAATACCTACCTATCTAGCCATGTCCTAACGCCTTCAATCAGCAAGAGTCCAATGCCTATGTTCAGTCCATATGGCCGATTTTTACAAGGGAAAAGAAGGCAATTATAACATGTTAGTCACCTTAGGAAATTAAAAGAAATACCTACCTATCTTGCTCTTTGTCTTCTTCTTTCAAATTGTCAAAGTAAGCTCCATTATTTCCTTATAGCCAGCCGTAAGTCTAGTCCAATTAAGAGACTCTGGAGCTAAATAATGAAGTCAAATAAAACAAGACAAAGACATTAAATAATGACATGTGACATACCAATTATTCCCATCTTGATTCAGCCTTGTCTTGCCTTAATACCCTACGTAAGCTTGTCATTCTTTCCTTGCCCATTTCACCGAATTGGTAAGCATCCTCTTGCTCTCTCTTTTCTTCTTCCTTTGCTAAGTTAATTTCTTAGAGCTTCTAAGCTCCATTAATGGTGTTTTAAGTTCTAACACCATTTTAATGTAATTTCCTAGTTAAATCTCCTAAGACTTGAAGTAAGAAATCACCTAGCAACTTCTACAATTTTCGCCAAGCATAAGAGTTCCAAGGAGGTTCCTAGATTCAACAACAACACAAGGAACAACAAAATCAAGTTAAGGTATAATTTTGTGTTGAAAATCCTAATTAATTACCTTAAGCAATTTTTGAAAATTAAGAGCTTCTAAATCCATATTCTCTTCATTATTTCATGAAGGAAACTTGGATCTACAATCATCCCAAGGTGTATCAAAAATACCTTGTTAAATTCCTAAGGTAAACTCTTGCAAAATTACTACAAATATTATTTATAAATTCCTGTTAGAAGTCTAACAAATGGATCTCCTACATATGTACAAGGAAGCCGAAATACCTTCATCAAAATAGCATTTGAAGAGCTTGGAATTCAAGGAGAAATCAAGTACAAGAATTGTCTTGATTTAAGGAGTAAGTTATATAATTAAGATTTATTAAGCTTAAGTTTGTTTTAAGCTTCAAACTTTGGTATAAAAATTATGTATAACTTCTAATTATATTAAGGCCGAAAAACATTGGATTAAAATGTCAAGAAAATAGTTTATAACATATAAGGTAAGATTATTACCTTAAGGTATATATTTATGTCACCAAAAATTTATTAAGATACATAAAAGTTCAAACCGAATACTCTAGGGATAAAATGTTCTATTTTGAGTTTATAATAATTCTAAGTCATTAACATAATTTTTAGAAGTGTTATATGGCTTATATACATTAATATGTATTTATTATAAGGTTTGAATCAAGTTTTAAAACCATATGGTAAAACATAATTAAAGCCGAGAACAATATGTGATGTTTGGTGAATTTTGAAATATATATAAGTGTATTAACTTATATTATAAATTTTGGGAACATTAAAAATAGCTACAAGTATTTAAATGACTAGTTTATAAAGTTATGTGATTAAAATTGAATTTTGAAAAGTTTGGAGTGCTTAATAATAATTGCCGAGAACATAAGGGGTTCTTTGGCATAATTATGATATAATATAAGGTAGGAATTAATATTATGAATTTTGGTGAATTTAAATAAGTGTTTAAGTATTTAAATAACATTTTATAAAGTTTTGGGGCTATTTTGTGATTATTGAGAAGTTTGGGATATAACAGAGAATATACATGATTTTATGGGTATATTAAAGTATTAATTATGAAATTAAGTCTTGGTCAAAGTGTTGACCAAAAACTTTGGGTTAAAATGATTAATGACATAAAATATTAAGTTTATAAAAGTTTTGGGGTGGTTATATAATTTATGAAAGTTTAGTTATAAAAACCAAAAAGATTAAGGGGCGAATTCATAATTAATAAAATTATAAGGGCCTTTCCGGTATTTTAAGAAATTAAATATTAAAACTATAGTTTATGAATTAATATGTAACTTATATAAAGTTCTAGGGTTAATTGTAAATAAAGGAAAGTTATTTATTAAAAACCGAAACTATGTGTGGTTATATGATAATTGCAAGAATTAGTGGGCACAAATTGTAATTTCCGAAAGTTGATATAGTTAATTAGTAAATTATAAAAGTTATATGGTTATTTGATAATTTATAAAAGTTGTTGGGTACAAAGTATAAATACCGAATTATTATGGTTGGTTTTGCAATTTAATAAAGAAAGAAATTAAGATTAAGTTATATAATGTATTATGGTATATTATGGAGTATAATATAAAGTTTATAAAATAAAGGTGGTTATAATAAAAATAACCAAATGATATAATATAAAGAATAAGTGGAAACAATTATGAATATATAATTAATGAGGAAAGGATATACCATATAATGGAAATTCATTATCACATGTGGATATCACATAAAATAACGAACTATTGAACTACCTAGAGTCACTGTAAAATAACAGGGGGAAATAAAGAACATACATGATTAGTATATTACAAGTATTAGTTCTACAGTGACAATACTGTAACATTTAGTGAACAGTGTATTAATATTACCCGTTATTGCATGTATAAATAACAGCGTACGGGAAAGAATTACTAGAACGTGAATTGTCAAGCTAGCTGTTACTACGGTGAACGGTATGTTAATTGTGTGGTCTGAATGTCCTAAGGATTTTCCTAAGGTCCAGACGGGTATGCTTAATTGTTAAAGAACGATATCTGTGATTTTGTGTATATTATTTTGTATACGGTATTGCTCACTGTTGCGATTACTCTACGCGAACGTCTTATGACTGGAAGTTTATACATCTAAACTGAAAAAAAAAGAGAGACTAACTGACCTTTAGGTATTATTAAACCTAACTGATGGTCAACTGTTATAGTCTTAACTCAAGGATTGGATATTGTATCATTGACTAAAGGGCTAACTTATAAAGAGAGGAATCCAGACTGTTTCGACTTTTGGTTGCGCATCGTGATCACTACGAGGGACTTCAATGGGGAGTCACTCAAGGGAATCCATTGTCCACATTTGACGATGGCGGAGGGCACTGCCGTTGGTGCACAGGTTCGACCGGATCGGTCAATGTATTATCCAGGGCCATAAGGTCAGCTGGTAACGGTTCCATTGGGACCTAGGGGACTACTGTCCATTAATAAGTTTTAAGGGTTGTCTTGACATGACGCCTGAGGTGGAAATTAATTGGAAAATTTAAGTGGATGGTTAAAGGACAAGGGCCAGGAGGCCAACTAACAAGTACAGTTTAATACGCGTATCATATTGATTTCTGTTATGGATTGTTGGTATCTGAATATTGGTTGTGGTTATTATTATGCACTGATGTTTGCAGGTGGACTATTGTGTGAATGTTTGATGTTACAGTTATTTTTGTTATTATTGTAAACCGGTATATCATGTAAAAAATCTAATATCAAGATGGCTAAAACGACTTAAGGAATCTAGATGACTTAGGACTACATTTAGCATACCAGCATTTTGATTGCTGAGCCCTTCAATGGGCAAAACATTTCAGGTCACTGAAGAAGACTCAAGCCGGAGTGCGGGAACAGGGTAGCTGCTGTGTTTTAAACCACTCTTAAGTTTTATTTGGTACGTAATAAAGAGTTTTGTTGTATTCAGTTAGTTGCTCATTTAGTTTGGATTTGGTCTATAATAATTAGAGTGCTTAGTATCTGTTCATCACAGCGTGAGGAGGTAAGGTTGTTGGATGAAGTAAGAATGCCTTGTTAGTCACAAGGGTGAGGTAACGGGGTGTTGTAACACCAAGGTTAGATAGTTTTTATTTTCCGCTGCGACGTTATTTATTTTGCTACGACTTGCGACGTTTTTAATAAGTTAGGATTAGGGGTGTTTCAAAAGTGGTATCCGCTCTGATGAAGGATACTGAGTCAAGAACATGAGCATAGGAATATTGGGATACGGGAAACATCTGTGAGGATTCGTGACCTAGAAAGAAAAGCCCTAGGGATATTTTCTGAATAGCTTGTTTTTTTATGTGATGTGTGTGTGTTGTGTAATACGGTGTAGCACCGAGTAGTAATAATAGTGTACCATACTATAGATGTCTAGAGTTGGAAGACCATGTGGAGGCGGCAGAGGACGAGGTGGGCAGCACAGTAGATAGTCCCCAGAAGTACCAGGCTAGCAGCGTTCATGCAGCTTTCGCGCAACAACTAGGAGCTCAACTTACGGGAGCCATACCCCACCCGCGCAGCCCAGGGAAACCAAACTGGTTGAAGAGCGTTGCCAGACGCTAGGGTACCGATTACTCAGGGGAACCGGACCCCGCCGCGTTGGAAAATTCATAGTGGAGCACAGAAGGCCTTCAGAGCTGTGAGAGTACTAGAAAGCCAGAAGGTCGACATCGCCGCGTACAACTAAAGGACGCAACTGATATCCGGTGGCGGTCAGTGGAGGCCACCATAGCGACACCGGACTTTGGATGGACAGCGTTTGTGGAGGTGTGCGAGGAGAAATATTACCCTGAACACTTGAAGAGAGGAGGAAGCGACCAGAGTTCGAGACCTTAATCCAGGGGAGCCAAAACAGTCGACCAGTACTACGCACGATTATCAACCTGGATAGTTACATACCAGGAGTCGACTACTCTGACACCGTCAGATTCAGAAATTAGGGGAGGTTTGCAATTCGCATCCAGGGCGCCATGGGAGCAATACGTTTGCTACCCTACAAGAATGTTTGAGCAGCATCGGTAACGGAGTTAATGCTTCAGTCTAGAGAAGAGGAGGGAAGCCGCATGGAAAGAAGAGGAAGAGTTACTGAAGGAGATGATGGTGAGCAACCTCTGACGGTTACTACAAAAAGGGGAAGTAAGAAACCTTATTTTGAAGGTAACCCATATATAGTACTACACTTAGATTGGTCACTAACCTGAACCTTAACAGGAGATTTTTTGAGAAGAAGAAGGGGCGGAAGGATTTCCATGGTCAGAAGACGAGGAGAGCAGGTTCCTCGTTTAAGGCCGAACCCATGATGCACAACCACTAAGATCGGCACCACCTAGGGGTAAGGATTCCCACCTCCTACTTAACTAGATATTTATTAGCTATACCTTTACTAAACATGTTGTATGAACAATAGGCAATAAGCCAACCCAGCGCCCACTAATGTAGCGCGTGGAATGTGGAAATGATCATCCCAGGAGTAGACTGCGAGGAGAAAGGTGGAGTAGTGTCGTATTCAAGAATAAGGCCATAGGGAGAGTATGAGTGTTTTTCCAACCCAGCAAGCCGAGTATAAAGGGAGATAGGGTTCACAGAGCCACCAGCTACAGAGACTGGAGGACCCAGAGGAGGTTAGGCACCACAGGCTAACACCTATACTAGGGGACCGGGAGGACAGCCATCCTCATCCGGGAGTCAGAAGGGGAAGGAGATAGTTCCAAGTAGAAACACTTTGTACTCTGTGGGAACTTCAGGCGCTGAGGCTAGCGCTCAGCGCGAAACCGGTAAGCCTAGGACTTAAAACAAAAGCATGATGTTATGTATGTGTGTTTACAGTTATTCAGTCGATAAGACTTGTATGTGTTTTGTGTGAAATAAAATTTAGAGAGACCTAACTTAGGATCCTCTCGCCTAATAGGGTACTTCGACATTTGTTTTCCCATACCTATGAGTCCGAGATCACCTGACCCTATGAGCGAAGGTCAGGAATATCCAGAGAGAGAATGCCAAGTACTTCGACCCGGCATGATCCTACTCAAGAAATATTTAACTCTAGATGAACAAATAGCTATTGTAAATGAATGTAGAACTTTGGGAATAGGCCTTGGAGGATTTTACACTCCAGGATATGGTAGTGGGTCAAAACTCAAATTATATATGATTTGTATGGGTAAGGATTGGGATCCACAAACTAGGTTGTATAGTGAAGTAAGAAAGATAGATGGAACACGAGTTCCTAGGATACCCGATAGTTTCCAAACTTTGGTGACAGAAGCAGTCAAGACTGCACAACAACTAGAAACCAACCCTATACCGGATATGGAAGCCGACATTGGTATAGTAAACTTCTATGAAAAAGGGGGAAAACTTGGATTACACCAGGACCGAGATGAGACATCAGAGTCAATTACCAAAGGGATACCAGTTGTATCATTCTCCATAGGAGACGATGCAGAGTTTTTGTACGGTGATCAGAAGAGGATGGACAAGGCGAGAAAGATTATTTCGAAGTCTGGAGATGTATTGATATTTGGTGGAGAATCTAGATTAGTGTACCATGGGATTAAGAGCATTAAGTTGAATACAACCCCATCAATCTTAGTAAATACTACCCATTTGAAGCCCGGATGGTTAAATTTGACGTTTAGGCAATATTGATGTAATTATGGAGTTTGTATGTGAGAATCATTGGATTAAAGAATGGCATTTTAATACCTCTAAGACATGCATTATCTTACGAATTGTTAACCCCAGGCCACGAGTCTAATGGAGGAGCAGTGCTGAATGTGTTGGACAAGACCGTGGCCAAGGATAAGGGGAATGTTATCATGGGAACCTTCACAGTAAATGGCGTGAGTGCATCGATACTGTTCGATTCGGGAGCGTCTCATTCCTTTATATTCTCTACATTAGTAAGGAAGTTGGAGACAACCCCTGAACCTCTCTTAGATTTCCTAGTCACATTACCGACGAAGGAGAGAGTGAGGTGCACGAAACTACACAAGGGAGTTCAGATTAACATCATGGATGAAGAGTTTCAAGCGGACTTGATTGAAATGGATAATTTAGGATTTGACATCATCATGGGCATGGATTGGCTACAGAAGTACAAGGGACGACTACATTGCGCAGAGCATAGATTACTACTGAAGAGCCTGAAGGGCAAGATAGTTTTATATCACAGTATTCCAAAGGAACCTACTTTCAAGCTAGTATCTGCTATCACATTGATGAAGAAGGTGAAGAAGGGACAACCAGTCTATTTGTGCTATGTTCAGGACATGAGACATGAGGAGAAGACTCAGTCAAGTATACCCGTCGTTTCAGATTTCCCAGATTTATTTCCAGAAGAGTTACCAGGGATGCCACCCAAGAGAGATGTGGAGTTCTCCATCGAATTATTACCAGGCACAAGGCCTATTGCTAAAGCACCATACATAATGGCACCAGCAGAGATGAAAGAGCTGAAGATTCAGTTAGAAGATCTGCTTGACAAAGGTTATATCAGACCGAGTGCATCACCATGGGGAGCACCAGTTTTATTTGTGAAAAAGAAGGATGGTAGCATGCGACTATGCATTGACTACAGGGAGCTTAACACAGTCACGGTGAAGAACAAGTACCCGTTACCATGGATTGACGATTTGTTTGACCAGTTAAGAGGCGCTACAGTTTTCTCAAAGATTGATCTGAGATCAGGATACCACCAGATACGGATAGCTGATGAAGACATAGAGAAGACAGCTTTTCGAACGCGCTACGGGCACTACGAGTTCACAGTTATGCCATTTGGCTTGTCGAACGCCCCAGCAATATTCATGGATCTTATGAACTGGTTGTTCAGGGAGCAGTTAGACTCATCGGTAGTTGTATTCATCGACGACATTCTAGTTTATTCTAAGACCAAGGACGAGCATGAGGTGCATCTGAGGCAAGTTTTGCGGACCATGAGGGAAAATCAATTGTATGCCAAGCTTTCGAAGTGTGATTTTTGGTTAGACAGTGTATCTTTTCTAGGGCATGTAATATCAGCCAGCGGTATATCTGTAGACCCTGTGAAGATTGAGGCAGTTAAGACTTGGCCGAGACCGAAGACAGTGACAGATATCTGGAGTTTCTTGGGATTAGCTGGTTACTATCGCAGATTTGTACAAGAATTCTCCAGACTGGCGAAACCTATGACTAACCTGATGAAGAAAGATTCCCCATTTGTATGGACAGCAGATTGTGAGCGTTCCTTTCAGACACTGAAGGACCTACTGACGTCGGCACCAATACTCACCATTCCAGAGGGGACCGACTGATTTGAAGTATATTGCGATGCCTCAGGCACAGGGATAGAGTGAGTACTTATGCAGAATGGAAAGGTTGTTGCTTATGCGTCACGACAGTTGAAGAAGCATGAAGAAAATTACCCGACTCATGATTTGGAATTGGGAGCAGTTGTTTTTGCACTGAAGATCTGGTGACACTACTTATATGGAGTTACAGTAATAGTTTACTCAGATCACAAGAGCCTTCAACATTTATTCACACAGAAGGAGCTGAACATGAGACAGAGGCGATGGGTCGAGTTTCTGAAGGACTACGACATCGACCTCAGGTACAAGGAGGGCAAGGCAAATGTTGTTGCTAACGCCCTGAGCCGTAGAGTTCATTCTTTATCTGCCATGACGGGAGACAACAACCTCATCGAGGAGGTACGTTGTGCTCAAGAAAATGACCAATACATGAAGACTATCAGGCAGCAGTTGACTGACGGTATCTTTGAGAGACAGAAATATGATTTTGTACTCAGTGAAGACGGGTTAATCAGACTGAATGGCCGTTTGTGCATTCCAAAGTCCAGCCCAGACTTGAAGGAAAAGATATTGTAGGAAGCTCATGGCTCATCCTTATCAGTACACCCAGGGTCATCGAAGATGTACAAGGATCTGAAACTACATTTCTGGTGGAGCGGTATGAAGAAAGATGTTGCAGAGTTTGTGGCCAGATGCAGGCGCGGCTCGGTAATTTGTGGGGCCCTGTGCATAATATTTTAACGGGGCCTTTATAAATTAAAACTTAAATATAAAATATAGAATTATTAATTTAATTGTGTCACAATATTATTCTATATTAAGTTATGTAATGACATAAATGACAATTTAGACAAACTAGAAGAAATTTACTTATTATTGAATAATCACGTAAAAATATTGATTCTACTAGCATTTTACAACAAGCTCTTTGAAGAAATAAGTGTTATTATTTGATTGTATAGAAGTACGTAGTTGAAGAGATTGTGATTTACTAGGTAGAAAAAGAGGGAAGATCAATATATCTATATCTTTTTAAATAGATATTATTGGAATATAAACAGTTTCATCGATAATTTTATTTGTCTGCTAAAAGACATTAATAGTATTAAATTCAACCAACTGTTATTTATATGTTATAATGAATATGTTAGAAACCTATGTAACCTTTTAATTATATAAACTACAAGATAATTGACTCTACTTAAAAAAAATAGGTCCCAAAAATTGGGGGCCCCCTAAAATTGGGGCCCTGTTCCATTTCACTTGTTGGACATGCTAAGAGCCACCCATGGCCAGATGTATGATGTGTTAGAAAGTGAAATTTGAGCACCGGAGACCGGGCGGTTTAGTACAGCCGATGCCCATTCCATATTGGAAGTTCGAGGATATATCCATGGATTTCGTAGTAGGTCTTCCACCGACTAGAGGAGGTGCTGACATGATATGGGTCATCGTCGACAGACTGACAAAGGTAGCTAAGTTCATTCCTATCAAGGACACATGGAAAGTTCCCAAATTGGCGGATATTTTCCAGAGAGAGATCATCAGACACCACGGTGTACCTAAGTCTATAGTGTCAGATAGAGATTCAAGGTTTGTTTCCAGATTTTGGCAGCAGGTTCAGGAGGCATTGTGTACGAAGATGAAGCTAAGTACAACCTTTCATCCATAGACAGATGGACAGAGTGAGAGAACAATTCAAACGTTAGAGGACATGCTTAGAGCTTGTGCCTTGGATTTTCAGGAAAGCTGGATAGATCGACTACATTTGATCGAGTTTGCCTACAACAACAGCTATCATGCATCCATTTAGATGCCACCATTTCAGGCATTGTACGGCAGACCATGCAGAACACCACTATGTTGGGACGAGGCCAGTGAGAACATCATCTTAGGGCCAGAGTACCTAGACCAGATGAAGGAAGATATTGTGCAAATACGCAAAAACATGATGATAGCCCAGGACAGACAGAAGTCTTATGCTGATGTCCGTAGGAGAGACCTCGAGTTCGCAGTAGGCGATCGAGTCTTCCTTAGAGTTTCACCTATGAAGGGAGTTTTCATATTTGGGCAAAAGGGCAAGCTTAGCCCGAAATATGTAGGACCGTACCTCATTACGGAGCGAGTGGGCCCATTAGCCTACAGATTAGATTTACCCGTTGAGCTTGGGAGAGTGCATAATGTGTTTCACATTTCTCAGCTAAAGCTGTATGTACCTCACCCATCGCATATCTTAGAGCCCGAGACACTCGAGCTAGATCCTACACTTAGATATGAGGAGACCCCAGTTCGCATTTTAGATTCCAAGACTAGGGAGACCAGGAACAAGACCATTAGAATAGTTAAGGTTCTGTGGTCAAACCACGACATTGAGGAGGCGACATGGGAGTTAGAAGACTCCATGTGAGACAAGTATCCAGCACTTTTCTCTTAGTTTTGTGTATACTTGTGGGGGTACGTGGGCGTAACCCTTTTAAGGGGGTAGAGCACCACATGCGACTTGCATATCTGCAGTCTATCTTGGTTTTTGTTTGGTTGTTTGTTGTGTTCGATTGTAGCGCATGTGTGCAATTGGTTGGATGGTTATAGTTATGGGTGTGTTCTATGTAACACTTGGTATTAAGTGAATGGTTATTGGTGCGTTCTATGTAACACTTGGATGGTTAATAAAAGTACACTTATTTACTTTACAGTATTTATCAAGTTACTTATGCTGTGATTACATTGATTATCATGAGTAAGAATATGTATGTATGAATTGCATACACTTGGATTACGGATAGAATGCACACCCAAGAATGATGAGTATACAGGAATAGATATGAGGAACTTTATTCCATAGGATGAATAAGTATAAGTTATGACTTCGGGACGAAGTCCTTTTAAGGGGGGTAGACTGAAATACCCCTAACCTTTAAATAATTAAATAATCATAAATAAGTATTATTTAGGGGATTATTAAACTCTAATAAAAGTATATAAACACTTGGGCGTTAAAACGCACCTAAACTCCTTAAGGTCAAAAACGAGCGTTAAAGCCCGACCTTAAGCTAACCAAGTTATATAAGCTATAAAACTCATACGAAGTTAATAAAAGATCATTTTATGACCTATAGAACACAAGTCCTCAGTTAGAACTGAGTAAAAATACAATATGTCTGGGAGTTCCCTTAAGGGCCCCTTAAGGCCCGAAAGTCCCAGAAATACTTTATTAAATAAAGTAAAGCATTACACTTCATTCTAAATACACAATAACACTTTAATGAACATTTAAGATGAATTTCTCAAGATAAATTCTCAGTTAAAGACAAAGTTCTCGGAGGTTCCCGATGAGGGCCCCATAAACCCCCGGGAGTGCCCCAGAGAGGTACCGAAGTGGCACAAACTCCAATATAAATCATTCTAAGAGTTCCTACCATCAATATTCATTATTCCAAAGAGGGTACTCAAGCTACTTTCTCAAAAATAAACAAAGTGCTCGGACGAATTTCTTAACGCTCCTTTTTGCCCCGGGAGTGTCCCGTTAGCCCGGAAATTGAGTTACAAGTTGTTATAACCCCATATAACTTAATGTAACACCTTAACATATTATTATTGACTATAAAAAATGTTAATAAACACTTGGAACTCATAGCGACTAATTAATTTCCAGAAAATTCTTAAAGCACAAAAACGCACCTTCGGGTGTCACAAAAACGCGTTCTACGCAATTGCCTTGAAGTTTTTGAGGAGCCACGAGTTGATAATCTTAAAAGGGGATAAATTAAACATCTAAATAAATTAATTCCAGTACTAAATTCATAGTACAAGTGGGGGCGATTTTTGGTTCAAAAAGGTACCTAAAATCAGCATTTTTACCTTAAAACTTTCACCTTTTACCATGATGTATATGTACCAATTAAATGCTGGAACCTATTACACATATTAGTATGATCTTAGTACAACATAGTGTAACAAAAATAAAATTAAAAATCTATCCCATTTGGCCTCTATATGGGGCACCATTTAGGGTCTGTTTTGACTAGATTTTACTTCAAAAATTGCCTTATGGAATGATGAATCACCTTAGCATGTACCATGTGATAATATGTCAATTTAAATCAGTAAAATGGACCTCCATTGCAGATTTCCCCTACAAGAAAACAATGAAGATTAGCTTATATTAAGATAATGGGAATGCAAATCTAGTCATACTTTTGACTAGGCAATTAAACAAAGAAAACAAGTTGCTCCATTGGCATGTGATTGCCGATTTGAATCAGGAAAAGCGGGAGTACGATTGCTAATAAATTAATCAAATGGAACATGTACCTAACTAGCATTATCTCTTGTTCAAAACAAACAAAAATCAACTTGTCTCTTATGGCACATGGTGGCCGATTTCAACAAAGAAGAGAAGGTGTATATGCCTTATTAAAATCAAGCTAAAATACCTACCTATCTAGCCATGTCCTAACGCCTTCAATCAGCAAGAGTCCAATGCCTATGTTCAGTCCATATGGCCGATTTTTACAAGGGAAAAGAAGGCAATTATAACATGTTAGTCACCTTAGGAAATTAAAAGAAATACCTACCTATCTTGCTCTTTGTCTTCTTCTTTCAAATTTTCAAAGTAAGCTCCATTATTTCCTTATAGCCAGCCGTAAGTCTAGTCCAATTAAGAGACTTTGGAGCTAAATAATGAAGTCAAATAAAACAAGACAAAGACATTAAATAATGACATGTGACATACCAATTATTCCCATCTTGATTCAGCCTTGTCTTGCCTTAATACCCTACGTAAGCTTGTCATTCTTTCCTTGCCCACTTCACCGAATTGGTAAGCATCCTCTTGCTCTCTCTTTTCTTCTTCCTTTGCTAAGTTAATTTCTTAGAGCTTCTAAGCTCCATTAATGGTGTTTTAAGTTCTAACACCATTTTAATGTAATTTCCTAGTTAAATATCCTAAGTCTTGAAGCAAGAAATCATCTAGCAACTTCTACAATTTTCGCCAAGCAGAAGAGTTCCAAGGAGGTTCCTAGATTCAACAACAACACAAGGAACAACAAGATCAAGTTAAGGTATATTTTTGTGTTGAAAATCCTAGTAAATTACCTTAAGCAATTTTCAAAAATTAAGAGCTTCTAATTCCATATTCTCTTCATTATTTCATGAAGGAAACTTGGATCTACAATCATCCCAAGGTGTACCAAAAATACCTTGTTAAATTCCTAAGGTAAACTCTTGCACAATTACTACAAATATTATTTATAAATTCCTGTTAGAAGTCTAACAAATGGATCTCCAACATATGTACAAGGAAGCCGAAATACCTTCATCAAAATAGCATTTGAAGAGCTTGGAATTCAAGGAGAAATCAAGTACAAGAATTGTCTTGATTTAAGGAGTAAGTTATATAATTAAGATTTATTAAGCTTAAGTTTGTTTTAAGCTTCAAACTTTGGTATAAAAATTATGTATAACTTCTAATTATATTAAGGCCGAAAAACATTGGATTAAAATGTCAAGAAAATAGTTTATAACATATAAGGTAAGATTATTACCTTAAGGTATATATTTATGTCACCAAAAATTTATTAAGATACATAAAAGTTCAAACCAAATACTCTAGGGATAAAATGTTCTATTTTGAGTTTATAATCATTCTAAGTCATTAACATAATTTTTAGAAGTGTTATATGGCTTATATACATTAATATGTATTTATTATAAGGTTTGAATCAAGTTTTAAAACCATATGATAAAACATAATTAAAGCCGAGAACAATATGTGATGTTTGGTGAATTTTGAAATATATATAAGTGTATTAACTTATATTATAAATTTTGGGAACATTAAAAATAGCTACAAGTATTTAAATGACTAGTTTATAAAGTTATGTGGTTAAAATGTGAATTTTGAAAAGTTTGAAGTGCTTAATAATAATTGCCAAGAACATAAGGGGTTCTTTGGCATAATTATGATATAATATAAGGTAGGAATTAATATTATGAATTTTGGTGAATTTAAATAAGTGTTTAAGTATTTAAATAACATTTTATAAAGTTTTGGGGCTATTTTGTGATTATTGAGAAGTTTGGGATATAACCGAGAATATACATGATTTTATGGGTATATTAAAGTATTAATTATGAAATTAAGTCTTGGTCAAAGTGTTGACCAAAAACTTTGGGTTAAAATGATTTATGACATAAAATATTAAGTTTATAAAAGTTTTGGGGTGGTTATATAATTTATGAAAGTTTAGTTATAAAAACCGAAAAGATTAAGGGGCGAATTCATAATTAATAAAATTATAAGGGCCTTTCCGGTATTTTAAGAAATTAAATATTAAAACTATAGTTTATGAATTAATATGTAACTTATATAAAGTTCTAGGGTTAAATTGTAAATAAAGGAAAGTTATTTATTAAAAACCGAAACTATGTGTGGTTATATGATAATTGCAAGAATTAGTGGGCACAAATTGTAATTTCTAAAATTTGATATGGTTAATTAGTAAATTATAAAAGTTATATGGTTATTTGATAATTTATAAAATTTGTTGGGTACAAAGTATAAATACCGTATTATTATGGTTGGTTTTGCAATTTAATAAAGAGAGGAATACAGATTAAGTAATATAATGTATTATGGAGTATTATATAAAGTTTATAAAATAAAGGTGGTTATAATAAAAATAACCAAATGATATAATATAAATAATAAGTGGAAACAATTATGAATATATAATTAATGAGGAAAGGATATACCATATAATGGAAATTCATTATCACATGTGGATATCACATAAAATAACGAACTATTGAACTACCTAGAGTCACTGTAAAATAACAGGGGGAAATAAAGAACATACATGATTAGTATATTACAAGTATTAGTTCTACAGTGACAGTACTGTAACATTTAGTGAACAGTGTATTAATATTATCCATTATTGCATGTATAAATAACAGCGTACGAGAAAGAATTACTAGAACGTGAATTGTCAAGCTAGCTGTTACTACGGTGAACGGTATGTTAATTGTGTGGTCTGAATGTCCTAAGGATTTTCCTAAGGTCCAGACGGGTATGCTTAATTGTTAAAGAACGATATCTGTGATTTTGTGTATATTATTTTGTATACGGTATTGCTCATACACTGTTGCGATTACTCTACGCGAACGTCTTATGACTGGAAGTTTATACATCTAAACTGAAAAAAAAGAGAGACTAACTCACTACAAGAAAACAGCAGTATCAGAGACGGAAAATTTCCTACGGAATTTTTCCGTCTGTAAAAAACCCTTTTACCTACGGAATTTTCTATGTATTTCCTACGGATATAGTATCAGACGAAATAAACAATTATAGTGATATTATCTACGGAATCTGGACACATTACAGACGGAAATATTTCTGTAGGTAATATTCTAACCGCGAAAATGAAAATTTTGAATCGAAACAATTACTGTAGATGAAATTTCCAAAACTTTTACCTGCGAAACTAACTCAAAATTCCGTAGGAAATACTGCATATATACTTGAAAACAAAACAGTGTCTTTATTCTCTTCCATTGCTCGCGATCCTAACTGGCGATAAGGAACATATACACTCTGCGCCTTCACTCTCTTCTCTCTTGCTGCTCGCAACCCTAACTGGCGATAAGGAACATTCATCGTCTTTATCTTCTTTCATTGCTCGTGATCATAACTGGAGATAACGAACATATGCACTCTGCGCCTTTCCTTCTCTTCTGGTGTTTGCGCCTTGTAGAATTAAATCTGGACTGCTTCAACACACTGCAAGCGGTAGAGACACAGGTAATGTAATCGAGCTTATCTATTCTGGATTATCTTGGTAGAAATTTTTTAATTTTGTTTATTGTCATCTGAATATTGCAACCCTAACTGGTGGTTAGGAACATACAACCTTGCACCTTCATTCTATTCTGGTGCTTGCGCTTCATTCTCTAATATATGTAGTTTTAAAATTCAGCATTTTGCTCGATATTATACTGTCATTTGGTGTGTAACTTTTCATTGGCTTCTCATTTTTTGGCTGACGGTGAAGTGTGTTGGTTGGGTAATAATTAGCTACAGCTTTCTTGTGGTTGTGTCACGAGCTACTCCGTAGCTACCCTGCATCAGAGCTGTTCCGAAGTTTGCTGTACATATGAGAATGTGGTGCAAGTGTTGAGGTGCTGTTTGATTTTAAGCTATTGCGACTATCTGTAATTTTTTTACCAATTCAGTATTTCCTGGTTTGAGAACAACTCTTTTTCTGAAGTGTTATAGTAGCTAAATGGTCTTGTTTTTTTGGGCATTCAGCCATGTTTGGGTCTGTTAGGCAATGAGACGACATCAGTACGGTGGACATGCATTTTTTGATTTCTGTAGCTGTAGCAGATTGCAAGCTGTACACAGCACAATTTTTTTTAATTTCTGTAGTAGTAGCAAATTGAAACTCTAACTGGAGAATGAAGGCAATGTTTATGTAGCAGAGATAAATCTGATTTGTATTGCATTTTGTTGATGTTTCTGTACCAAAATGCCCAACACTTTAGTTGAGTGAGTGAAAATAGACGATGACAATGAAGCTGTAGTTTATCAGAAAAAACAAACCAACAGGGGAAACAAACAAAGAAGCAGAATCGTTGTTTGGACCAACTTGAGGAATCGATGTATCCATGAGAGAGGCAGCACAACAGTGATTACGTTAACTTGAAGGAAGATAAGATTACTATAGAAAACTAAATCCCCTACTACTGTAAATAAAAAAAGTATAGATTAGGAAAGCCATAGTGATTAGAATAGAAATGTCAAATGTTTAATTCCAATCCTCGTTTTTTTCTCACCTTATCATACAACTATATTAGTGTTAGATGCCATACTTACTGACAGGTAAATTCATTTCACGGATAGGAATAGGTTACTAGTAGTATCAAATACTGTAACACTTAACTTTGGTAAGTAGCATTGCTTGCAGTTAAACCAATCGTGCTTGTTAAGAGAGGTTGGCAAGAGGGCGGGGTGTTGTAGGATCACCTTCATGCGTAACTACATCGCTTTGGCCACCAACTGGTTAGCACTCAAAGGTTGCTTGTCTCTCCCAGTGTTCTTGTTTGATAAATATTTTCCTCTATAGTTTTTTTTATTTTCAAAATATGTATCACTAGAAAAATTGCTGACTTTACTCTGTTGAGCTTCAAATATAGCCTTCAAGTAAACGCACAGAAGCCTAATTATGAGATATTAAATAGAAACATTTACGAGTGGCAGATGACTACAATGTAATCCAACTCAATCAAGTTCCAAACAGATTTTTGGAGCATGCAGATGTAAAATAATATAATATAAAATAGAAGGAATGATCACCTGGCCAGTATCTTTATCATGATTATCTGCATCTAAATTATTTTCGTGAGTGTTGCCCAACTTTCTTGATCTTATAGCATGAAGATAAGCCTGAGAAGGAGCAGCACTACTAGATGCGACAGACACAGCCAGATGACCAAGAGAACCTCATCTCTCCCATACTGCTTTTATTGTTTCCAACATCTAAAATCTTTATAATTTCTGTGGTCCAGCTACAATTTGAGACTGCATCTTCAGTTTTTTTATGGTTGCATACTGTGGCATGAAGGGAACTCACCATTTGCTGTTTCAGATTTTGGACTATTATTGTTTTCCAGGCAAGTGTTTGCTCCCTGTTTTGTGATTAATATTCTGCTCTTCGATCCATTAGACTAGTGATTTTGAACATGGCTCCTATGAAAGTCTAAGTTTAGTGGGATAGTTTCTATAATTTTTGTTGATTTTGGCTTTTAGCGGCAACATAATCACCATGTTAGAGATGAGAGGAGACAGTAACCCCACTTTTTTTTCTTTTATCTCATAATTTATGCATTTAGATTGTTTATTTTTAGACTGCTGCATTGAGTTTGTAGGGAAAACATCAACTTGACTCCTTCTATCCCGTCTCTCTGGAGTTACGGGTGGATTATTGGAAGTAGGTATGCATTACTTGACCAAAAAAAGTATGTGTGCATTTAGTATTGGTTTGTAGATCTATATCCCTTTTATTTGCTTCAGCTAATGGCAAAAATGGGTGTATTTGGATAGATATTTGCTCAAATACAATTTACATGATTGGTGTTTGATATTTCCAGGTTTTGAGATAGCTAGACGTTTGCTCAGTTACGATTTTGTAATGAAGTGATGAAGACGGTAGAACTTTACATCTAGATTAACTTCTTATAGAAGATGAGTTTCTACCCAATGACATGAATTAACCTTTTTGGCATTTTTCTAGAGTATAGAGTTCTCCTGGTAATTTGATATCATCAAGCTTTGCCTTGGGTTGAAACAAACTCGTATGTTTATGTGAAGATAGAAAAACGATAGTAGTATATAATGCTATGGGAAATTGGTGTAATTTGATATCATCAAGCTTTGCCTTGGGTTGAAACAAACTAGTATGTTTATGTGAAGATGTGGTTCAGTTTTGAATGTTTTTCAGATTTCTATTGCTCTTATATGCAAGGCCTTGCTTGTTGGCTTGTTTGATTCATAATCATAAATAACAATTGAGAGGTGTTGCAATTTTTATATATGCACTGAAATTGAAACATCCTTCAATAAACTAAACAACACATTCTGTATTATCTATTCTACGATCTCTTATGCCTTATGAATTTCAGTATCTATTTATCTGCCAAGTGGTGTGCTTCATACTTCATGAGGTTGTATATTGCAGTTGCTCTTTTAATCTAAATAGCACATTCTGTAGTGAAGTTCACTTCAGCGTGAAGATGGAACCAACCTCTTTTGCCTCTTTCTTGATTTTGTCATAGAAGGAGGGAATCCTGCAGAACCTTCAAAAAAGAAAGAACATACTGATTAATGATACTGTGTTCAAGTTAGGTGTAGACACACTAGCTAGTAGCTGTGCACGGAAGTGAAGTTCTTCATTGCTCTTATATAGGTGTAAACAGCACAACTAGTATGTTCATTGCTCTTCATTGGTTTCAATTTTGTTCTATTCTGATTTCACCTAGTTGTCACTGAAATGAATAGATCTATTAGAAGTTAAGACTACTAATTTCTTATTTCATATGAAGACTCCAGCTTCCTCTGGTCTTGAATCTGATGCTCTCCCATTTATTGTGTGATTCTCTATACTTCATTAATTTTATTTTATATCTCTTCATTACTATTCCAGACTAGCATTGCTTGCGTATGCACCTATTTACTGCTAAATGGCATGTGACTTATCTTTATTGATGATCATCGCTTGGTTGTTGTCCATGAGCTAGTAGTTGTGCATGGAAGTGAAGTTCTTCATATTTAAGTAGTCATGTTTTTTTTTATTTTGCAGATTTGAAGTATTGAATTCAAGGGACGTGAAGCTGTCAAGTGAAGAATATGTGTTTTCTATATGATGCAATTGTGAAAATGATTGTCAGTCATCGGTAAACTTGAATACTGTGAACATTTTGGTAGGATTTGGGTGTTGTGTAGTATTCGAATTCTTATCAGAAACGTCTTATAGTTTCCTTTCATGGAAACATTTGCTAGCTAGTTATGAAGAATATTTCGGGGAATGTTGGAACTATGGATAAAAACTGCTTTAGCTATGAATGTAAAATGTCACAGGTGTTTCAGCAATGTAATAGTTGTTTATATATTATTCAGGTTATATGTGTCTTGTTTGTGAAAATTATTAGGTACACATTTCGTAGGTGATATAACTTATTGTTGAAGATTTCGTAGGTAATAAGGTTATCTGAGACGGAATTTTCCGTAGGTGATATGTAATTCTGAGGTGAGACATTTCGTAGGTAATAATATCTGAAACATAAAAATTCTGTAGGTGATAACCATTATCTGAGACGGAACGTTTCGTAGGTGATACAATTTTCTGAGATAGAGATTTCCGTAGGTGATAACCATTCTCTGAGACGGAACCTTCTGTAGGTGATATTATTTTCTGAGACGGAAATTTCCGAAGGTGATAATTATTTTCAGAGACGGAACATTCCGTAGCTGATAACTATTTTCAGAGACGGAAAATTCCGTCTGTAAAAGTTAAGAATATCACCGACGGAATTCGTTTTCACAGACGGAATAGTATTACCGACCCGATTATTACAGACGGAATTTTCCTACGGAATTTTCCGTCTGTGATTGTCATTACATACGGAAATTTGTCTTTTACATACGGAATATTCCGTCTCTGATACTGCTGTTTTCTTGTAGTGACTGACCTTTAGGTATTATTAAACCTAACTGGTGGTCAACTGTTATAGTCTTAACTCAAGGATTGGATATTGTATCATTGACTAAAGGGCTAACTTATAAAGAGAGGAATCCAGATTGTTTCGACTTTCTGGTTGCGCATCGTGATCACTACGAGGGACTTCAATGGGGAGTCACTCAAGGGAATCCATTGTCCACATTCGACGATGGCGGAGGGCACTGCCGTTGGTGCACAGGTTCGACCGGATCGGTCAATGTATTATCCAGGGCCATAAGGTCAGCTGGTAACGGTTCCATTGGGACCCAGGAGACTACTGTCCATTAATAAGTTTTAAGGGTTGTCTTGACATGACGCCTGAGGTGGAAATTAATTGGAAAATTTAAGTGGATGGTTAAAGGACAAGGGCCAGGAGGCCAACTAACAAGTGCAGTTTAATACGCGTATCATATTGATTTCTGTTATGGATTGTTGGTATCTGAATACTGGTTGTGGTTGTTATTATGCACTGATGTTTGCAGGTGGACTATTGTGTGAATGTTTGATGTTACAGTTATTTCTGTTATTATTGTAAACCGGTATATCATGTAAAGAATCTAATATCAAGATGGCTAAAATGACTTAAGGAATCTAGATGACTTAGGACTACATTTAGCATACCAGCATTTCGATTGCTGAGCCCTTCATGAAATACCCCTAACATTTAAATAATTAAATAATGATAAATAAGTATTATTTGGGGGATTATTAAACCCTAAGAAAGTATATAAACACTTGGGCGTTAAAACGCACCTAAACTCCTTAAGGTCAAAAACGTGCGTTAAAACCCGACCTTAAGCTAAACAAGTTATATAAGTTATAAAACTCATATGAAGTTAATCAAGGATCATTTTATGAACTTTGAAACACAAGTCCTCAGTTAGAACTGAGTAAAAATACAATATGCCCGGGAGTTCCCTTAGGGGCCCCTTAAGGCCTGAAAGTCCCGGAAATACTTTATTAAATAAAGTAAAGCATTACACTTCATTCTAAATGCACTATAACACTTTAATGAATATTTAAGATGAAGTTCTCAAGCTAAATTATCAGTTAAAGACAAAGTGCTCGGAGGTTCCCGTTGAGGGCCCCATAAACCCACAGGAGTCCCCTGGAGAGGTACCGAAGTGGCACAAACCCCAATATAAATTATTCTAAGAGTTCCTATCATTATTATTCACCATTCTAAAGAGAATGCTCGAGCTACTTTTTCAAAAATACACAAAGTGCTCGGACGAATTTCTTAACGCTCCTTTTTGCCCCGGGAATGTCCCGGTAGGCCGAAAATTGAGTTATGAGTTTATATAACCCCATATAACTCAATGTAACACCTTAAAATATTAATATTGACTATAAACAATGTCAATAAACACTTGGAACTCATAGCGACTAATTATTTTCCAGAAAATCCTTAAAGCACAAAAACGCACCTTCGGGTGTCACCAAAAATACGTTTTACGCAATTGCCTTGAAGTTTTTGAGGAGCCACGAGTTGATAATCTAAAAAGGTGATACATTGACCATATAAATCAATTAATGCCAGTACTAAATTCATAGTACAAGTGGGGGCTATTTTTGGGTCAAAAAGGTACCTAAAATCAGCATTTTTACCTTAAAACTTTCACCTTGTACCGTCATATAAATGTACCAAATAAATGCTGGAACCTATTACACATATTAGTGTGATCTTAGTACAATATAGTGTAACAAAAATCAAGTTAAAAATCAGTCCCATCTAACCTTCATTGTGGGCTCCATTTATGGTCAAAATTGACTAGTTTTGGCCTAGAAAATTGCTTAATAGATAATGACTCATCCTATCATGTATTATATGTTAATGTATTAAGCAAGTGCAGTCAATTAAGCCTCATCTACCGTATGACCTGCAAGACAACAACAAAGGAATAAGTTAAACAAAAGTTATAAGAATTTAACACACCAAAAGTAATGCTAGATTACAATAATGTAAAGTTGCAAGAATAAAAAAAAAACAGCCATGTTCTACCTATTAAGGCTGCCGATTTTTATGCATAAACAAGGGGAATTATTGCTGTCTACTTGATCAAATAATACACCACCTAACTAGCATGATCCCTTGCCTAACACAAACAAAAATCAAATGGACCCAAACAGCATTACATTGCCGATTTCATATGGGAAAAGATGAGATTGATTGCCTCATTAATTAGTCAAGGGAACATGTACCTAACTAGCATAAATCTATGTCTAATATAAACTAAAACAAGAGCCACCTACAGCCATATGCAACCGTGAATGACTAAGGAAGAAGACAACAAATGACATAGAATTGTCTAAGAAAAATCAAAAGGAAATACCTACCTATATCTACTCTTGTCTTCTTCTTTCAATTATCAAACAAAGCCATTGATTCTTCCTTTGTTATCAGGCGTAAGTCTAGCTCAAATGAGGGACTTTTGTAGTCAATTTTTTGAAATCAAAAATCAAAAGCAAATTATAGAATAATGCCATGTGACATAACAATAATTCTCATTTGATTCCTTCTCTTGTTTTGCCTTAATACCCTACGTGAGCCTTCATTCTTTCCTTGCCTTCCTTTGGCCGATGGGTAAGCTCTCTCCCTTCTCTCTTTTCTTTTTCCATTTGCTAAGTAATTCCTTAGAGCTTCAAAGCTCCATTAATGGTGATCTAAGTTCTAACATCATTTCTATGTAATTTCCTAGTTAAATCTACTAAGTCTTGAAGCAAGAAATCATCCTAGAAACCTTGCTAAAATCGCCAAGCTTTAGTGCTCAAGGGAGGTTCCTAGATTCAACAACAACACAAGGAACTACAAGATCAAGTTAAGGTATATTTCATGTTGAAAATCCTAGTAAATTCCTTAAGGTCATTTCCAAAAATTATAAACTTCTAAATCCATATTCTCTTCATTATTTCATGAAGGAAATTTAGATCTACAACCATCTCAAAGTCTACCGAAAATTCCTTGAAAAATTCCTAAGGTAAACTTTTGTAAAACTACTCCAAATTTTATTTATAAATCCTTGTTAGAAGTCTAACAAATGGATCTCCTAAATATATACAAGGAGGCCGAATTCTTTTCATCAAGATAGCATTTGGAGAGCTTGGAATTCAAGGAGAAATCAAGTACAAGAATTGTCTTGATTTAAGGAGTAAGTCTATATAATTAAGGTTTATTAAGTTAAAGCTTGATTTAAGCTTCAAACTTTGGTATAAAAAAATTATGTATAACCTCTAAATAAATTAAGGCCGAAAATCATGGGTTATAATATCAAGAAAATAATTTATAACATATAAGGTAAGATTATTACCTTAAGGTATAAAATTTGTGTCACAAAAATTAAATATGATGCATATAAGTACAAGCCGAATTATCTAAGGATTAATTGTTCTATTTGAGTTTATAATCTTTCTAAGTCATTAGCATAATTTTTAGAAGTGTTATATGGCTCATATACATTTATATATATTTATTATAAAGTTTAAAACAAGTTTTAAAACCTTATGGTAAAAGAATATTAAAACCGAGGAGGAAATGTATTATTTGGTGATATTTGAAGTTTATAAGTATATTAGCTTGTATTATAAATTTTGGGTGTATTAAAAATAGCTACAAGTATTTAAATGACTAGTTTATAAAGTTATGTGGCTAAAATATAAATTTTGAAAAGTGTAGGGTACAAATTATAATTGCCGAGAGTATAAGGAGTTATTTGGTAAATTTATGTTATAATATAAGGTAGGAATTAATGTTATGAATTTTGGTGAATTTAAATAAGTGGTTAAGTATTAAAATAACATTTTATAAAGTTTTGGGGCTATTTGGTAAATTATGGAAAGTTTGGGTTAAAACCGAAACTTATGTGATTTTATGGGTATATTAAAGTATTAATTATGAAATTAAGTCTTGGTCAAAGTGTTGACCAAAAATCTTGGGTTAAAATGATTTATGACATAAAATATTAAGTTTATAAAAGTTATGGGGTGAATATATAATTTATAGGAATTATTATGTAAAACCGAATTGGACAAGGGGTGGAAATGTAATTTATAAAAGTATATGGGCCATTTCGGTTATTTAAGAAAATTAAATATTAAAACTATAGTTTATAAGTTAATATGTAACTTATATAAAGTTTTGTGGTTAAATTGTGAATATAAGGGAATTACATGTTAAGACCGAAAATAAATGTGGTCATTTGGTAATTTATAAAAACTAATATACATTGTTTTGCAATTTCCGAAAGTTAATGTGGATAATTAATGAATTATAAAAGTTATAAGGTTATTTGGCAATTTATAAAAATATAAGGGTTGTCTCGGTAATTAAGGAAATTAAATAATAAAACTATGGGTTATAAGTGGATATGTAACTTACATAAAAGTTTTGGGGTTAAAATATAATTATGGGAAGTATATATGGAAACCAAAAATTTAAGAGATTATTTAGTAATTTATAAAAGATGGAGTATGTGAATTGTAAATACCAAAAAGATATATATGATTATTTGGTAATTTACAAAAGTTAAGATGTCCAAAATATAAACACCGAAATTATAAGGTTAGTTTGGTAATTTTAAAGAAGGATTAAAGTTAAGTATGTGTGTATTTATGCGGATCCTCTCCGGTTTATTCCCTCCATTGTGGTTCTGCTCCGCCAATCACCCCCCGCCTCCCTGTCGCGTTTCTGCTCTCCTTCTTGGCTCTCCTTCCGGTGCCCCATTCTCTTGGTCTCTGGCCTCCGCGGCCCTCCACTGGATCTCTCCTTCCCGGGCTGCCGCCCTCTCCTCCCTGGGAATTCCTTATCACATGTGGGAATCACATAAAATAATGCTGCTGAACTACCAGGAACCACTGATAAATAACAGGGGAAATAAAAGAACATATAGAGTTAGTATATTACAAGCGTTTGTTCTACAGTGACAGTACTGTAATATTTAGTGAACAATTGTATTAATATTACCCGGTATTGCGTGTTTATATAACAGCGTACGGGAAGGAACTACTGAACAGGAATTTGTCAAGCTAGCAGTTACTTGGTGAACGGTATGTTAATTGTGTGGTCTGAATGTCCTAAGGATTTTCCTAAGGTCCAGACATTGTGTGTTAATTGTTTAAGAACGATATCTGTGATTTTATGTATATGATATTGTATACTGTATTGCTCAACATTGTTGCGTTGTATTTTTACGCGAACGTCTTATGACTGGAAGTTTATACATCTAAACTGGAACAAGACTAACTGACCTTTAGGTATTATTGAACCTAACTGATGGTCAACTGTTATAGTCCTAACTCAAGGATTGGTTATTGTATCATTGACTAAAGGGCTAACTTATAAAGAGAGGAATCCAGACTGTTTCGACTTTCTGGTTGCGCATCGTGATCACTACGAGAGACTTCAATGGGGAGTCACTCAAGGGAATCCATTGTCCACATTCGACGATGGCGGAGGGCACTGCCGTTGGTGCACAGGTTCGACCGGATCGGTCAATATATTATCCAGGGCCATAAGGTCAGCTGGTAAAGGTTAAGTGATTGGTTTAAAGGATAAGGGCCATTAATAAGTTATTAAGGGTTGTCTTATCATGACGCTTGAGGTGGAAGTTAATTGGAAAAGGTTAAGTGATTGGTTTAAAGGATAAGGGCCAGGTGCCCAACTAACAAGTACAGTTTAATACGCGTATCTTGTTGAATTACTGATGTGTGATTATTGGTTATTATTATTGATATAAGGTTATGGGTTATTGCTATGGATTATTGATGTGTGGTTATTGGTGTTGTGTACTATTGTACATTGATGTTTACATGTGAGTTGTATGTGATTGTTGAATGTTTACAGTTATTACTGTTGTTATTGTAAACCGGTATTTCATGTAAAGAATCTAATATCAAGATGGCTAAAACGACTTCAAGAAACTAGATGATTTAAGACTACATTTAGCATACCAGCATTTCGATTGCCGAGCCCTTCAATGGGCCAAACATTCCAGGTTATTGAAGAAGACTCAAGCCGGAGTGCGGGACACGGGGGTAGCTGATGTATTTTCAACAAACACCTTTGGTTTTATTTTGTATTGTATTAAGAAGGTTGTTGTATTCAGTTAGTTGCTCATTTAGTTGGATTTGGTTTGTAATAATTAGAGTGCTCAGTATCTATTCATCACAGCGTGAGGAGTTGTATTGTTGGAAAGAGTAAGGATGCCTTGTTACTCACAAGGGTGAGTAACGGCGTGTAACACCAAGGTAGATAGTTTTATTTTCCGCTGCGAATTGTTATTTATTATGTGACGTTATTACAGGTTTAGGATTTGGGGTGTTACACTTCAATGGGCAAAACATTTCAGGTTACTGAAGAAGACTCAAGCCGGAGTGCGGGGAACAGGGTAGCTGCTGTGTTTTTAAACACTCTTATGTTTTATTTGGTACTGTAATAAAGAGTTTGTTGTATTCAGTTAGTTGCTCATTTAGTTTGGATTTGGTCTGTAATAATTAGAGTGCTCAGTATCTGTTCATCACAGCGTGAGGAGGTAAGGTTGTTGGATGAAGTAAGAATGCCTTGTTAGTCACAAAGGTGAGTAACGGCGTGTAACACCAAGGTTAGATAGTTTTTATTTTCCGCTGCGACATTATTTATTTTGCTACGACTTGCGACGTTTTTAATAAGTTAGGATTAGGGGTGTTACACTCATTTATGTTGGTTACCAATGGCGTGTCTACTTTCTTTTTCTAGAAATTTTCACAAGGAAGCACCCCTTTGAAATCCCTAGATGAGAAGACAGAAAGATCCCCTAAGCACTAAAATTCACCCAAAATAAGGTCATAAGGTTGCACCGCATTTAAATGCTCCTCTCATAGATTTTTTTGAAATTTTTTATGAAGGAATCCAACATTTCATGAGAAAACTTGCTTCATAAAAATGTAACTCCTAAATGGAAGCAACCAGATAATCATAAGAAGTTTGGAAGTGCACAAAAAGAAAAGGTCGGTTCCCCCACACTTGAATGGGACAATGTCCTCATTGTTCAACAATAAAATTAGGGAGAAATAAATAAGACTTTTTCGAAGCATGAAACATAGAGCTGGAAAAAGTATAATGCATTGTATGAAAGTTAATGGGTTAAAGAACTAGTACTCCCTTGATATGGTTTGAGTTGTTGGCGGGGTTCCCTCACAATTACTAGTGTCTGGGGTCGTTGAAGCGCTAGCTTCGACAGTGAGAGCCAAAGATCCTAGGAAGGATTCGCAAGAGTTGCTTTTGAATTGTTCCTAACTCATCCTTGGGGTGTATTTGTTCCTAAATTGTATATATCTACAATGCACAACAAAAAAAGAACTAGACACAAAAGTGATTCCAAAGAATACACAAAAGCCTATAGTTAGATCTCAAGAGTGGACTCATGAATGAGTCCAATATCATAAAGGGTTCAAAGGTACATAATAGAAATAGAAAGCTTAAATAGAGTAATTGAAAGCAAAAATTAAGGAAGTTCAAATGACCAAAAAACATAACAGTATCCAAAAATAAACAAAAGTTTCGGAGATAGAACTTCAACACCCTACACCATGAAGGAGCTACTAGGAAGGTGGTCCACCACGCTTGACCCGCTCGCGCAGCTCCTGAAGATGGGCCTTCACTTGGCGCCGATGTTCCTCAACCAGACGCTGATACTCGTCAACGCGCTGCTGATAGACCTTGAATTCCTCACGCGAGACCGTGACAGGTGGCAGTGCAGGTAGTGCGGGAAAAGGAGCAGCTGTAGTGGACTGGGTAGACCGGGAAGAAGGGCACAAGGATGACTTCGCGCTATGAGCTGGTTGAACCATCTCCTAACCATCTGTAGTGTGTCTAAAACCTATTCACTGGAGGGCATTTGGGCCGATGAAGGTCATGGGAGGACTAGGTACCCCGCCCTCTATGTCGACCCATGCTTCAATGAACTGGGAATGGAGGAAGTAGGGGTAACCCAGAAGCTAGGTGGCCTTCTTCCCAACCAAGAGGCGTAGATGGTTGAACATGAGACCGGAGAGAGAGAACGAAGAGTTAGAATCTGGGGTGGCGATATTGTTCATGAGGAAACAGTCCATGGAATTCAGGTCCTTGCTGTCCAGTGGCAGGATATTATGGCGGATCAAGGCGAAGGTGACTCACTGACCGACATACTGGAGCATATTTGGGGTCATGGTGACCCGGGATTCGGTTCCCGATTGGTTCTTCTTTCATCTTATGGTCGGGAGATCATCGAGGAACAAGCATCGGTGGCTCTGAAGGCATTCATTGAAGATGTAGGAAGTGTACTCATAGACCTCCAAGAGACGATCCAAGAACTCGATGAAGGTCTCTTTTATTTCAAAAGTCGGCCTCCAACACACGAGGTGATCTTGGTGCTCCACTCCTTCGTCGTATTTGTGTAGAACTGGCGGATGAGCTCGGGGTAGAACTCACCACCCAAAGTCAATAGGAATCTCCAACCCAAAGAGTCGAAGATCAGCCGAAGGTGGAGGTCTTGAATGATGGACTTATCCACTCGGTGCTCCTAAACTATTTCTTTTCTTGGCGCATTGTGAAACCATTGTTTTGCCTCTTCGTTGATGAAGAGGCCGTCGATTAGTCTTGTTCTAATGGGAGGAAGTGCAAGGGTGCGGCAGAAAGAAGCGGCTGCTTTCCCCTTGTCGGTGAGAGGGTGAGGATCCATTTTCTAAAACAAAAACAAGACAAACAAACACAATAAGAAAAACAAAACACAAAACAAAAAGGGAGAGTCAAATAAAGATAAGGAAAGAAAGATGAAAAGGATGGTGATAAAAATATACATAAAGCGCAGGTGAAAGACAAAGATATAAAGCTCCCCAATTTTTTTTGGCATGATCTCCTCCATTTTCTTTATTTTCATGGTTATAAGGACCTCCACAATTTCATGAGAGAGTACATCATTCAAGTTTCACCCAACTCACATGCAGTTAAGGATAAGGTAATTCACTTAAGGTGCTAACTCACTAAGTTTGGTCGCTAACACAAATCACCATTCAAATCAACTAAATGCACTATCCTAGGTCACTTAACTATCACTAAGGCTCACTAACCATTTAGCAACAACCATGAATCAATAGCATCAAGTTAAACAATATTTATTAATGCTAAACAACACACAATGCAATATAGATCATTAGTCCCAAAATTATGCTAAAATCGCCACATTGCCACAAGTCATAACCTAATTTTCACATACTAACCCTAAATTGATCTATTAAAAGTATTCCCATCATCAATTTTTTCAAATATCAGAAATTGTACCCTAGGCCCCATTTAGTTCGAACATATTCTTGCCCAAAGTGTACCTTTTGTAAAAACTCTAAATTTGACAAATTAAGGTTAGATATCTATACCTTATAGTATAGAAGGAATAAGACAAAGATCTTGACAGATTGGGACAAGATTCGAAGAATTTTGGAATTGGGGAAAAGTGTGACTTTAGGGATTTAGGGGTGAGATCGGGGAGGTTGCTAGCTGTGGCTACCGACACTGGTTTCGGGGATGTGCGCGCGGCGTTGAAGACCGGCGGTAATGTCGAAGTTTAGCAGGTGATGCGTCGGTATTGGAGATAATATTGCCTTTACATTGCTAGTCAATATTTTGGAAGAATATATTTATTGTTACAAAAAATCTAGGAGAATATTTGATTCTATTGGAGATAATATTGTGTTTACATTGCTAGTCAATATTCTAGGAGAATATTTTTGACTTGTTAGAGAAAATCTAGGAGAATATTTAATTCTTGTAACCACTTTTGTCTTTAGCATTTGCCACTTGCATAGTATAAAAGGCCGGTAGGGTTGTAACATTGATACACTATTGAATACAAAGAGAGTTTAGAGAAGTTTACACAAAAAGGTCCAACGTTTACAGTTTAGTTCTATACAAAATCCAATATGGTATCGGAGCACAGGAAAACGAGTCTTGCACTGAGGTCCTTCAATGGCGGATAACGCTGGCAAAGCCAAAAAAGACGCAATAACACCCTCCACAGCAACCGGGACTTCAATCAACATCAACGACCCCATATACGTCCATGCCGCAGAAAATCCAGGATTAAATATTGTTCTGAAATTCAATGGAACAGGATTTCTTGGATGGAAATTCGGCGTAAGCTTTGCCCTCACAAAAGTGGGTCTCGTGAGGGCCTACACAAATTGCACACCTCCATGAAGCTGAAGGGAAGCATAGGATGAAGAAGCTATAGACTTGGCTGTTTCTTTTTGTGCTATAGCAAGCTTCTCCACCATATTAGTGAGAGAGGATAGTTGAGCTGCAAGATGGTAGGTGGGCTCTACATGAAAGAGACCCACCACTCTTGGAGTTCTTCCCTTAGGCATATACCATTGCCTTGTGTTACTAGTCATCACCTCTAGGGATTGGTCATCCAAACCGTGGTGGGAGGAATTTTTTCAACATGTCCTTGAATCGATCCCAAGCATCATACAATGTCTCCCCCGGTTCTTGGAAAAATGTGTTGATCTCTTCAATCAATTGCCTCGTTCTACTCGTGGGGTAGTACTTGGCAAGGAATTTTTGAGCCATTTATGCTCAGGTGTGGACTGGCCTTGAGGGTAGCACTAGTAAAAAATAAGTCTATTTCAGTGGTTGTTTTGGGCCTATATCGGTGGTTCTGAACCGCCGAAATTAGGTGCACCGAGATAAGTGTGCAACCCTATGTCGGTGGTTGAACAACCACCGAAATAGAGTACCTATTTCAGCGGTTCCTACCTAGCAACTGCCGAGATAGGCGTCCATTAGAACAAAAAAAACACCTATTTTGGCGGTTCCTAATTAACACCCGCCGAAATAGGTGTAGTTTTTTTCAAAAAAATAATAATTCATTTTCTGCCCTACCTTCAAACTCGGGAGCAAGATGCAACAGTTCTAGTGATTCGTCTCTGTAAAGGCGCAGAAACAACATGAGAATGAATAGAGGCGCATTGATAAAGTTTGCAACCTTAATCGATTCTTGACATTCAGAGCTTAAGCTCGTGTTTCAGAAAGGCAAACAAAAGAAAAACCAGTACATAAACTAGTCCAATGCACAAACCAGTACAATACACAAACCAGTACACAAAAATTGTGATCGCAAACCAAAGCAAACCAGTACACATACCAGCACACACAAACCAGAGTACACAAATATTCTGATCACAAACCAAATGAGTACACAAACGAGTACACACACCAGCACACAAACAAGTACAGAAACCAGTACACAAACTGGAGTGAATATTCCGACCTCAAAATTGTAGTGGTTGAAGAGATTGTAAAGGCACAGAGCATGTTCCTTGTTCGCCTGTTAGGGTTGCAAAATTACTGTAAGAGGTGCAGAGCATGAAAAGAGTCGCGTAGAGCATGTTCCTTGTTCTCCAGTAGCAAAAATACCTTCAGTGAAGAGAATGAAGAGAGGAAGATGCAGCAGGCACAAAGAAGAGAATGAAATGGCACAAGCATGTGTGTTTCTTGTTCGCCAGAGCGAAAAAGATAAGTCCGAGTATATTACTGGTTCGGAATGAACTGCTTCAGCCCGGTCTTCAATCTGGTGAGCAAGATGCATCTGTTCGACGACACATACATAAGAAGAGAATGAAGGTTGAGGCGTACATCTTAGGGTTACACATTTACATGAGTGAAGAGAATGAGAGAGAGAGAGAGAGAGAGAGATGAAGAGTCAGAAAAAAGAAGGAGAAGGCGCGGTTTTTAAAAAATTTCATCCAAAAAAACCGTAAAAACAACCTATTTTGGCGGTTCTTAGATAGGATCCGCCGAAATAGGGCCCCCAAAACTTTGTGTCTAAAAAAAAGAAACCTATTTCGGCGGTTGTTAGCTAGGAACCGCCGAAATAGGTGTCTTTTTTTATACACAAAATTTTTGATGACCCTATTTCGGCGGTTCCTAGCTAACAACCACCAAAATAGGTGTCTTTTTTTATAAATAGAAGTTTTCAGGACTCTATTTTGGTGGTTGTATGAACAAACACTGAAATAAGGGCGCCGAAATAGGTCTTTATTGTACTAGTGATATAGACTCCTATACCACTTCAATGCAGCGTCTGATGATGAATGAGGGAAGAGCTGAAAATGTATTCTCTCATTGACCCTACCATTCTTGCCAAAGGAGTTACAAAAATCTAGGAAGAGACTTAGGTGGTTGGGAGGCTCATCGGGATTTGCTCCACTGAATTACCCTAAGTCCTGGACAGCTGTGATGAAATGTGTTTTGAAAACCTATTGTCCGGCCTCTTCGGGTGTTAACTCCGGAAGGACAATCGCTGAAGGTCTCCCTTTAGTGTCCGGCTGGTTGTAGTCTTTGAGTACTCATTGTCGTGGGTTCCCGTTGTCTTCTATTACCGGTGGTTCTTGCTCAGCCATGGTAGGATTTTTCAAGGTTCTAATGGCTCTCAGCAAGTAATGCTTGAGTTCAGGTCTTGGACTAACAAGTGGAGATCCTTTTGGCTCGAGTGTTTGGCATACACTGAGAAAAAAAAGGGTACCTAGACAACACTAGAAATAATTACACTAAAGTATTAGAAAAGATGAATATAGAGAAAGACAACTAAACACAACAATAACTAAGCAATAAATAAAATAATAAAATAAAGACACACAAAAACCAAAATACCAAAACTAGGGAAATGATATAAACTATCAATTTCCCCGGCAACGGCGCCACAAAATTGTTAGAGAAATTACTAACATAAGCAGTAAAACCTAGCTACAAAGGGCATGTGTTCCCAATTCGCTGTAATAAAACAAGCATCGTATCCACAAGGAAATTGGTTTTTAAATCCCAAGCTTCGGTATCTTAGTAGAGCGCAATAAAAACAATAAATAAGGGTTTAGCCGAAGGCAAGCTTAGTTGTTTGTAAACAAGGAAAACAATAAAAACCGTAAATTAAGTGGTTAATTGGAATGGATGGAGAAGTGTTAAGTTAAGATCCTTTAGTTTTGATGATAACAAACCTGGTATTGTATATTTAACATGTTTGTTAAGCCTTGAAATTCAGGCAGACAAGCAAAGGAGTGGCTTCGCACGCAAGGTTGCAAGCACACTCAGTTCACGACATATGCCCAACCAGTCGGGCACCTGTCAGGGAGAGCTCTGATAGAACTTCTAGTGCACACAAGAATTCAAGCACCACACAACCACGTTTCTCATGCATTAATCAAAAGAGAAGATCAAAATGCATCAGCAAAGTCAACAAACTCACGTAGAAGTTTCACATCTACATAAACAACCAGCACACGACAAGAATATAACTCATTAATGTATAAAATAACAAGATAAGTGAAAGGGCTACTTATCAGAACGATTACATAGCCATAATGAAGTCTAAAGGAGCATTTATAAGCATTAATGATCCAGAAAAGATCAGCTAAGTTGAGTACACAAGTTGTGCTCGACCAATCGAGAGAGCTGCCACCGACGTGTTCAATCACAAGGCGACACGTGTTCTGACAACTCCAGATCAAGTTGAAGCCTCTCTACAAATCTAGTGTGGTTGTTATGTGAAAGGTCAAAACTGTAATCAACTCCTTGAGTCTAGGAGTTTATAGGAAGGTAGCTACATCTTTACTAACCGTATATATACTTGTATTTATGTCATATGAAAGCAAGTCTATACAAGAGAGAAAAAGAGAGAGATTATCCGAGTAAGTGTGAATTAGACTTAAGTGTGTGTAAAGGCTAGAGAGTTAGTGAGCTGGTTAGGACTGGAGTTGCGTGACAACACTTTGTAATGGGTAGACTGATCAGTCGGGGAGCGGTTAGGGAACCGTAGGCCGGCTGTCAAGAGAGGGTAGAGGACTTTGGGATAAAGTCCTAAACTATCCCGGGGTCCGTGTGTGGGGCGAGGGAGATTGAGTGAATTTCTGTTAGTAAATTCTCAATCAAAATGGAGTTTCCATTTTAAGTTTATCTCGTGTCTTTCCTTAACCATCAAAGTTTATTTAAGTCAAATATACGTCCACGATCGATCGAGGACGCATCAGGAGCGCTAGCTAGTTTCGAGAAGTACTCTAGGATAGTGAGTATCACCTAAATTGCCCAATTACACTCATAAACATGCCTCAAATTAGCTGCCTATTAGAGCTAAAATCATGATTACCCAAATCTTGGACTAATCGATTCTCACCTAATTAATCACACTCCTAAATTCAAGGAAAGCTAGAGTCCCTAGGTACCATTACAACCAAGATCTTAACAATAACCGTAACATTACTCTTCCCTAAAGTTAGTGTTTATCCCCAAATTCCTAATTTCTAGCTCAAATCCTAATTTCACTAAAATTATAAGAAATGCCTTGAATGATCAATCGAAGACATTAATGAAGCTTCAATGGAGATAAATCAACTATATTAAATGAGGTAAGTTTACAAGCTACATAAGGGCATTTAAGGTTCAAATCCCATCCTAAAGCACAAATGAAAACTACTCAAACATGGAGAGGAGTAGAGTAGAGAGAGAGAGTGAGTGAGAAGAAGAGCTTGGGGAAGATGAGCTTATCTCTCTCTCTTCTCTCTCTCTCTCTCTCTCTCTCTCTCTCTCTCTCTCTCTCTCTCTCTCTTCTCGCGCGCGCGCGCGCGCTCTCTCTCTAGTTTTAGAGTGTATAATAGAGAATGAGTAAATGTGTCTAAAGTTCCCATTTTTAAAACTGCGTTATGGGCAAAATTCGGTTCTGACCTCCCCACAGGGGTGGGTGGCCTGATGCGGTCCGGACCAAAAAGAAAAACTCGTGAGCGAGGTCGGCTGGGGTGGTCTGGACCAGAAGCAAAATTTCAGCTTTTGACCGCCCTACAAGGGTGAACCTCTGGATAGGTCTTCACCATATACAGTCTTTCTGCCCCGAAATCGTCCGTATTTGACCCATTGTCCTTGGCACACTCCTCATGGAAATAAAGGTCGGCCACAATGTCTTAAGAGTCTCCAATATCATGCTAAAGTGATATTTTTCCTAATTTAAAACTAAAATTGTATAAGTTAACCTACACTAGCGAAATGCTCTATAAAGTGGTGAAATAGGTCAATAGTTGCATGAAATGAAGGTAAACAATGACCCAATAATTACAATATTTCACCACTTATCAATGCTCATCCCGCCAAGGACAACTGGAAGAGGCGGATGCTGACATGTCCGTCAATGTGGGCCGTAGTCAGGGTGTACTTGAAGTAAGTTGTTTGACACCGAACCATCGTACATAATGATGTTCTAGGGCGGAGTTGGAAGGGACAATGCTTGGTTGATTTCATTGAGGAATGAGTCATGGTTCTCCACTATTTCCCTGCGGAGTCCATCGTTTTTTGTTGTTATATGAAGCACCGGGCTAGGTTAGCCAATTCCTGCTGCTGTTGTACAAAATAGTAGTGAAACTATCTTACAAACTAATGGGCAGTGAACCCAGTCATTGTAATCCAACAAGGTCGTATCCATAGGGATTTCGTAACTATCTAATCAATTATAAGTTTAGTGTTTGTGCAATAATATAAATGTCCATAGATGAAAATTTGGGGGATTTTTAGGTTTTAGTTTGGATAATTAAAGAAACAAAGAAAATCAATAACATTAATCTAACTAATCTAGAATAGGTGTACTCCGGAAGTGAGGGATACACCCAAACATGGCCTTAATCCTATTTCACTCTAGTTGTCTAACAGAACTAAGATAATGATCCTCTAAACCCAAGATAAGCCAAATCTTACTTAGTTAATTTTAACATTCACAACCGGTTAGGGTAAACCTCACTACTTAAAGGAGGAAAATACTAGGGTTTCTCTCTCTTTTACTCTTGGTCGCAATCCCTAATTTCAAACCAAATGTCATTAGAATTACAATAAATGCATAAAGATATATGGCCCATCTCAGAACATTCAATAAATTCAAGAGAGAAAACAACTAAATTAAGTGAAATAGGTATGAGGTCAAGCTTCAATTAAAACACAAATAAGAGAAAAGGAAGAAGAAATAGCCATAAATAGGGTTGAAGAAGAGCTTCAATGGTGAGGGGGTCTTCCTCTTCCTTTTGCTCTTCCTCTTCCTCTTCTTCTTATTTGATCCGGGCTTGTTTCTCTAGACACTAACGCGAACCACACTAAAAACTCGACAAAAGGTTAATCCTGCTGTGGTCCAGGTTACATACCCGGACATACACTCGGACCAATCCTCGTTATGGCCTAACTCATTCGTTCTAGCTCTGTTTTTGGATCTGTTTGCGCCTACGCGTTCCTCTCTTCATCTAATTTATTCCTAGATATGTTATTCCTCATGTTTAAGCAATAAATGTGTAAAACACCAATAAAATATAAAACTAGAGGAAAACTAGCTTAAGTGGAGAAATGAGCATGAAAAGTGTTGATAAAACATACTAAATACACTCCTAAAATATGCTCATTTGGACACTCATCACACCCCCACACTTACCTTTTTGTTTATCCTCAAACAAAACCAAGCACCCAAGCAAGTAAGGATTGCTCAAGACTAAAAAATATTAACATGGATGGTAGGATAAGAAAAGAAGCAAAAAATGATTAAAACCTTTGAGGGGTGTGAACCATCTCTTAGTGGTGGCATGGGTGTGCTAAAGGCAAAATAAAATTTAGAGTGTCAGGGTATGATCCGGAGTGCTTCAAAGTTCTAAAGATTATGTGACTTGAAGAACTTTTACCATGGCCAACTTCTATGAAGAATGGACATTGATAAGAAAACAAAAGAAAAAAAAATAGAATTATTACATTTGCTTCACTTTTGCATAAGAGTTGAGGAGACAAAAATTGGACATGTAGCCTTTGCATTTAAGAACACCCAACTCTCATTATTGGTTACCAATGGCGTCTCACAAGTTCCTTAGATATTTTCACAATGAAACACTCCTTAGCAATCCCTAAGAGAGAAGACAGAAGGATCCCTTGAGCAATAAAAATCTAACCATTTAAGATCACTTGGTCACACCGCATGAAAAATGCTCTTCAAAAGCAATCAGAAAGGAAAATTTGAGCATTTATCCCATAATTCATAACAGTATTTGTTCTTAATGAGAACAACTCACATTACAATGGTCCAAGTTTTTTTTATTTTGAACAACAACAAGATAAGTAGAGGGATTAAACATTTAAGTACATAATTCATCAAAAAGGTCACTCCCCCACACTTAATTTGAACAAGGTCCTCATTGTTCACCAAACAAACTAGAGAAGGTTAAGCAGACAAAAGGGAAAAGGCAAGGGACACAAACAACATTATAGCACATAAGCTGTTCCCACGGACAGAATCAAGCAGACTCAAAATGAAAGAAGAGAAATGAGAGTATCAAAATAAAAGAAATAGTACTCCCCTAAGATTGTTGTTACTTGCATTGAAGGAACTCCCCCACACTTGAGCTTTAGCCTCAATTAGTGTAGCTTGGTTGCGGTGAGGACTTTAAGTTGCACTTGCAAGAAACACTAGAAGCAACCAAACTACAAACGGGGTTAAGAATTAGCAAAAACTCGATCAAAGGACAATTTGAAAAATTAAATTGAAGAAAATGAAAGAAATTTCATCCGGGTTTCCTCCCAGGAAGCTACCCATCTTTAAGGTCTTTGGCTAGACTATACCACTGTGAAGTAATCTTGGATCGAATATGAACATTGAAGTCGACTTCAACAGGTGGGTGAGGTGGGCATCATGAATCATTGAAAAACAACGCGGATCTCTTGGATATATTACCTCAACACTTAGAAAGTAGAAGTGCATACTTCACTGATCTTTCTTCAGGTGGAAGTGTTGAGGTTATTGATCCATGGTGCGAGGATCAAATTCGGTGGAGCCTCCTCTTTGAAATTAAGGATGAAGACATCCTTATCTTCAATAAGCAGTGCAAGGAGACCTTCTGGGCGGACTTCATCTTCTATCTCTGGTCCAGGATCAAAAAGGAAGGTGGCCTCAAAATTGTCCGGAAGGCTGCTCTCTACTTTGGTCTGGGTTTGTTTCTCCGGAGACACACCCATACCACACTAAAAACTCGATAGAAGGTTGATCCTGCTGTGGTCCGGGTTACATACCCGAACATACACCCGGACCAATCTTCATTATGGCCCAACTCCTTCGTTGTAGCTCCGTTTTTTGACCCGTTTGTACCCACACGTTTCCCTATTCATCTACCTTATTCCTAGATATGTTATTCCTCCTGTTTAAGCAATAAATGTGTAAAACACAAATAAAACACAAAACTAGCTAGAGTGGAGAAATGAACATGAAAAGTGTTGATAAAACATACTAAATACACCCCTAAAACATGCTCATTTGGACACTCTTCAGCTGCACGACCAGAAACCTATTTATGAAGACAGCTTGCTGGCTACGGGGGTTAAAGGTCACTCCCTGGTTCTTGTTGGACGTTCTTTCATCTAAGGAAGGTGGACTTGAAATAGTGTAATTACTTTTGGTTGTCCTGCCATGAGGTGGTGCCATTTCAGGAGTTGTTTCCGGTGAGAGGTAGGATGGGAAGGACTTTGCACTGATGATGAGAAAGTTTCCACAGACAACGCCACATATTAGATGCTGGTAATCTACAGGCTAGAGTTTAGCCTGCGAATTTGGGTCAAGTTTACTTCTTTTTGTGATTAAGATGGTGAATCAGGTATGATAGTGAGAAACAAAGAAGACACCAAGATTTACGTGGTTTAGTGTTGAATTATCTAGTCCATGGGGGGTTTGACAGAGGTTCATAGTAGAGTGATAGAAATGAGAAATTACAAGTGGGGGATAGAAAGGATTTCAAAGTTTTCTTTTGTATCTCCCCCGTCATGTCCCTAATAAATGTAACATTGATTGTTATTTATAATGAAGAGAATAAGAGAGTTGGTGTGTTCATACAGCTTGACGCTTGTTGGGCTTGCTGACATGGATAATGTCATGAGCTGGGGTTGACGTCACCCACGATAGGTTACTGTCAGGGATGAAGCTTCCTTGCTATGTTTTAACTACCCATTCTTAATTGTAAAAAGAAAACTTACTGTCTTGGGGTATTAATGGTATGCCAAAGAGGCGTGCGAGTTGGAAACCATGAGTGTCTAAAGTGGTGATAATGGGTCGTCCGATGATACTGATTGAGCAGGTCGTCAGAGAGGGTGTAGCGAGTCATGAGTGTTCCTTTGTGGTGAGGGGAGTTGACCGAGGTTTTGGCTGGAAATGTGCGGCTGCCTTTGACTGGCTTTGAGGAAGGTTGAGGCGGGCTTCCTGGATTCATTGTCTGCTACCGGGGCCTTCCTCGACTGAGGTTCTTGTGCCTCGATCGTTGGTTTGTCACTCGGGTACGTGCAATCATAAGAGGACAACGTGATTAGTGCTCTTAACAATATGGTTAAGGTATGACTAATTATACTGTATGAACTACTTCGTTAGAAGGGCCGCCATTGCTAATGTGATTTACTATATTTGGATAGAACGATGCAAGCGTGCCATGGAAAACCAAATGAGATACCGCTTTCTTATTGTAGCAGACGTCAATGGTGCGACTAAAGTGGTTATCTAGACAAAGATAAGGAATGCCCCCTGTGAATTTGAATGGCTTGATCGGGTCTTGAGCTCCTAGTTAGGGAGATTTTTTGTATCCATATCTCCCCTAGTTTTGTAGGTTATGTTGCTGGTTGGCTTTTTGCCACCATTTTGTTATTTGTAGTTATCTAGCCAGGTTCTCCCCACCTTTTCGCGCTCTATTATATATCTTTAGATATCCACTTATATCTTTAAATAGGTTGTAACCATTTATATATATCATTACCATTAAAAAATCTCTACACTTCAATTCACACTAAAAGAAGCAACATTAGTTACTAGGAAAATTTCACAAGATACCCCCAAGGTTTGAGTGAATGTTACAAAATACCCTTGAGGTTTCGTTTGCATTACGAGATACCCTTGATGTTACATTTTTTTAATGAGATACCCCCGAGGTTTCATTTTCATTACGAGATACATGAGCTTTCAATTTTATTACGAGATTGATAAGTGTCCAAATGAGCATGTTTTATAGGTGTATTTCATATATTATATTAACACTTTTCTTGCTCATTTCTCCACTTTGGTTAGTTTTCCTCTAGCTTATGTTTTATTGTTTATCTCACAAATTTATTGGTTTAACATGAGGAAAACCAAGCTGGGAGTAAAGTAGACGAAGAGACGAACGCATAGACGCAAACGGCTCAGAAAACGGAGTCCAAACAAAGAATCTAGAGCCGGTCAAAGTTCGTAGAAGAAATAACTCGTGTCCACACATGCAACCGCATGGATTTGGGCGGACGCTTAGGCGGACAAGAGAGTCACAACCGCATGAGCAACCGCCTTAAACAATGCAGACGTGAGACAAGAGATGGAGAAACCGCGGGCGAGAGAGTGTGAGACGTCCGCATGAAATGAGGCGGACGCCCACGCGGACAGGAAGCGGACGTGACTAAAAATCTACGCGCGCCAGTTTTCTTCTTCGCTCGTCGACTTCGCCCGTCGACTTGTTTCTGCCATATCCATCTACTCCGCACCGCCTACCTTAATTTCCTCACGCGTCTTCAGCTCTGTCCCCTGCAATTAATGAGCAATCAATGCTCTTCCACTCTGCTTTCTTCCTCTTCCTTTCCTCTATATAAACACACGTACCTTCTGCTTTCATTTACACATCCACCACCTCACAACTCACGTCCATCCCATTTCTCTTCTCCCGTCTTCTCCATTTTATTTATTTTACATTCCACCATATCCACCTCTAGTCCTACGTATACAAAATAGCAGAACGAATGCAGAGTGACTACAGATGATTTCTATTACTCTTGTTTCTGTTATCTACTTAATATGTTAGGCTAGAATATTTATACTCTGGGAATGGTTATTATGTGTTTGTATTAATTATGCAATATTTTTACTGGTTTATTTAAATGCAGTTTGTTACGCTTAAAGGTTATCTCGCACCTTTTTAATAAATGTCATGAGTTTATTAAACTGCTTTACTAAATCTATTTCTAATCTGATCAGTGACGAATAGATAGGTTAATTAAGTCGTAAAACTGGAGGAAACTTGTTATGATTTAATAAGTTAGTATTCAGTTGCAAGAATAAAATTCCTCATACTCCTCTGCCGTCCACCGGTGGGTGCTTGAGTTTTCATCGGACCTTGCATATCTGGAACGAGTTCTTATGAGTTTTCATCGGACCTTAAGATAATAACAGGAATCTTGCCAAATTATTATATTAAACCAGTAGAGATAACATAGTTAAGCAGATTATATTAACCTGACCCAGAGTCCCGTTTAATTTATCTATTATCTTAGTTTATTTTATCTTTCCTTTTTATTTATAATACAAGTCAATTAATCCCCCCTCTTTGTGACATGCTTAGGTACTATAATATGCACATTAGTCCCACGGTTCGATATCCGGTCGCTTACATTTCACTATACTACCACGACCGGGATTTGTTTGCAGCCCGACGTTTATTTTGAGTTTTTAATTTCTTTTCTTTTATTTTTACATCAGTTTAACCACTCAGATATATACGTCTGCAGAGATGCCCCTTCATTGAAATTATAATATATTCTATTTTTTATATCCCAATTTTACCCTCGCACCATATACCCCTGCAATAACCTCAACGGTATATGGTTAAACTTTTTTTAAACAAATTTAAAACTTAAATAAAATACACAGAAAGGTAAATATCATATAAAATTTGAAATCAATTTTAAAAAATGAATATAATTAAATAAACAAAAAATTAAATAAATGGATATAAAAATAATAAAAAATTAAATTATTTTGATAAATAAACATAAATTGTCAAAGTGTTACGTACTGATGACTTAAAATCATAAAAAATTTATAACAATAATATGAAAAATATTAAAAGTAATAATTTCATATAGTACATAGAAAACTCATTATTTAAAATTAGAAGAGTAAAGTATAAAAACCATGAAATATGATCATTTTTCTTGTGATTATTCATATCAAATAGAATATTTGTTAATAAATTTTTATAATTTATAAATATTCAATAATTTTTTATATTTAATGTAATTGTTATAAAACAGTTTTTAAATTATGTACAATATTTGTTTTTTAATAAATAATTGTTTTTATTGTTTAGTCATTTCTAAATATTTTAAAAATTTTATGTTTTTAATTCTTTTTGTTTTTGTAATTTTTATTCATTTTTTAATCTTTAATTATTTTTTTGTATTTTTTTCATATTGTAGATTAAAAAAATTGACCATAAACGCTTAAGTTTATTGTGAGACATATGATACGAAAATAAAATTGGGATATGAAAAATATAACATATCATAATTTGAATGAAGAGACATCTCATAATAAAGTTAAAACTTAAGAATAACTCAAAAAGAAAATAAACCGGTATATATCTCATATTAAAATTAAAACCTTAATAATATATCATAAATTTAGTCAAATCTCTGGAATTTCTCAATTATTATGCATTCTGATAATTCAACCTACATAAGCTACTAGTAAGCTCTCTCGAACATGAAAGGTAACACCTCCACTGTTTTTAATTGCGTACATTGTAACTTTAACTATATTTGGATTTATATGACTGTTCGGATTGATGTGATTCTAAAAGATTGGGAAGAAAGTTTGGGGAATCTAGCTTTTTCACACGGTCGTCTTTTCTGATGACAAATCAGGATAGCATAATTCCTGGAGAAAATTTGGCAATATTAATTTAATAGTAGTCATACAACCGAAATCTAATTATCATTATTGTCATGATCTTTCATCTCTGGGGTCTTTTTACTCCCACATCTACGATGTCACACACCATTGAAATGACGGTTGTTCTTGCTTTAGACCTGTGGTAGGGTCATTAAAGTTTGATGTTTATGCCCTCACTGCTTTTTTCTTTCTTATACAATAGATATATTCAATTTTCTTTTCATTTGGTCCCTTTTTTCAAAGTGATAGTGAAATTTGATGTGTCTAATTTCACATCGTTAATTAATACACAATTTATTCCGTAAATTCTGCTTCTTTAGGAGTGTAAAGTGGAATATTAAATATCTTAAGAATATATTGGGCGAAAAGCAAATATCTGTACACGAAACAGATAAGGCCGTATATATTTCTACACTGAATCAATTTTTTCCCACCGTTCTCAATTGACTGTTCTGTTTGTTTTATAGTATATTTTTCTATCTTAGTGAGAAGGGAAGAAATAGTACCAAGTCAAACAGGACATCCGGCCGCTTCCAGCCGGATGGGAGTAAGAATACATAAAACATCCGGCCGCCCCCGGGCGGACGGAAGTAGGACTTAGGCAAGACGAAATATAGTGTGGTCGGCCGCCTGTGGTCGGTCAAAAGATGTTAGGGAGGGCAAAATCGTACTTATACATGTAAAATACAGGCTGACAACATAAAACCAGGCCCCAAGACTCTATAAATAAGAGTGTACCCCCATGGAATAAGACACGTAACATTTGGCAGTAAAACTCGCACTTGACTCTAGCAAAAGATTCTCTCTCTCTCTCCCTTTCTTACGAGATTCTGTAACCGAGACCAGGTAACGAAGAATAGTAAATCAGATCGGGTTATATTTGAGATACGACATACAGTTTCATTTGGCGTCGTCTGTGGGAAACGAACAGCAAGAAGCAACCACGAGACCACATAGAAATAGGGAAGTAATCTGTGACGATTCGTAATGGGAATCCAGAAATGACTAATGAAATCTTTTGCAGGTTCTGAATATGAGAAATGGCTCCAAGATCTAAGAAGACACCGAAGAGCACTACCGAGAATAGCGATCGCGTTGAAAAAGAAATGAGTTCGGAGATGCCAGAAGCCATCTCCAAGAAAGATCTCGAGGACATGCTGAAGGGACTAGTCAGATCAATTGACGAGAAGATTGTGGAGGGAAACGAGACTCTACAACAGGAATTAATGCAAAGAGATGAGGAGTATCAAAAGAAGTGGGACGAAATGACTGAGGCTATAGAAAAGTTGAGAAACAAGGATTCCAGAGGCAGTAATGGCGAAGAAAGTAAAGATCGGAAAACAATTCAGTTAGTGAGGAGGAAATGGAAGAGGACGACCAGATAGACATGAGCTTGTACCCCTTCTCGGAAAGGATAAGAAAAGCAAAACTCCCGCCGCACTTCGTTGCTCCGGCAATTAAGAAATATGATGGGACAGGAGACCCCGCCCAACATATTAAGAAATTCATGTTTGCCATGAACACTCAAGGGATCAGCTCCCTCGCTCTCTGCAATTTATTCCCTGGAACGCTTTCGAAGAGAGCATTGGGATGGATCTCCACAAGACCGCCGCAGTCCATCACCAGCTTCAAGCAACTAACCGAGGAATTTCAACAATACTTCGCTGCGAGCAAGAGGGTGAAAAAAGAGACAATAGAGTTGATGGACGTCAAGCAGCGAAAGGGGGAAACTGTGAAGGAGTACAGTGAGCGCTTCCATAAGAAGGTCGCAGAAATCGATGATATTGATGAGAAAATCTTGATTAAAGCCTTTGGTAACGGTTTGGCCCAGCCTCGGCTTGCTGGAAAGATCGCAACAAAAGCACCGAAAACTCATGGGGAATTAGCTGAAATGATCCAGGATTTTTTAAAATCTGAGATAGCAGAAAACAAGGCTAAAGAGCTAGCAGATAGCTTCAAGAGCGCGGCAGCACCAGAAAAGAAAGAGGGGCACAGAGGGAATGCCGGAAAAGGAGGGTCAAGATACAAACCATATTATTACAAGTCGACCACCGGATCTTCCTCTCAGGGGCCGCAGCATCAGGGGGCAAGGACCATTGTTTACATTGACCCTGAAACACCCCTAAATATTACATAAAATAACGTACGAATATATATATATGTACGAACACGAAAGAACACATGCGTAACGTTACGTTACGAAACTAAGACGTCGTGAATAAGTAACGATGTCGTCACGTAACTTCGTAACGAAATAATAATAATAAAAATAACAATACAAAATAATATATAGTCACATATATATAAGTACACATATATAACTATCCAAATAAAAAAAAAGAAAAAAAAGGGAGCAAAGACGCTCCCGTGGAGGCTCAAACCCGAGACCTCCCGTACATGTTCCGAGTGCTTTACCAAGTGAGCTGCGCTCAAATTCAGCAATTTACTCACACAAGTTAAAACTAGTATTAGATTTAAATGAGTACTACAAAAAAAAAAGAAACAACAACTACTGCGACGATCTCCTTCTACATCGGTGAACAACCGATTCGAACCAGAATAGACATAGAGGAACCAGTGGAATCAAATCCTGAGACAATAGAAGTTATTAATTCAAGAACCCATACCCCCCCTAGTAACTTGCGCAGTAAATGTTCCCAGATTCCCACTCGAACACACACTGGAAATTGCTCAATCTCATGCCTTGCATTCCCTCTGTTATACGCCTAAATCGAGAAGAAAAAGAAAAAAATGTGTCGACAGATACTTCCTCCTTCACAACTACCGTGATCTGCCCGATAACCTGAGACAGTGGAGAATTTCCTCGACTGCTGTTAAAACACACAAACCTCCACGCATGAGCCTTCTTTTCTCTAACTTCCACAATTCCCTCTACCATTCTCTGTAATAGCCACTCCAAGCCTACTGAATCATGTTCTTATGTCGACTACTACTACTGCTAGGAAACCAATGAGGAGACGGCCACATAACTCACATATCATGCCCATACTTCCTAGGAACTTAGAGCCATGAACCACGTGAGACTGGGTCCTGACGTTACTGAAACCAAAACAATAAAAAACTGGAGTTTCTGCCACTAACAACTGTCTCACGTGTACTCTTCAGTTCCTCCAATCCAGCCTCTGATTTATACCCCTGTTTGGCTACCTCCACCCTTCCTTGCATGCTGTGCCAACAAGCACTCAGGTAAGCTTCTGTTGCTGCTCTTGCGTGGGGATGGACCCAAGTTTTTCATGGCACTTGAATTCCTTCTACTTTGTTGCTTCAGTTCGAAAAGAAGTACTGACACTTTACTCTTGTCCTTGTTCTTGTTTCATCAGTAAACTAAGTCTCCCATTCTTCCTGTCTGTCTGGTCGAGCTAGAGCTCAAATCCTTGGGAAGGAACGAACAGGTGTGCCTTAAATGAACTACATTCCCTCTGCTTGTTTGGCCGATAGCCCATGCATGAACCCCTCTGACTTTTTCTCACTGTCTCACGTAGAGAACCATACATGCTAGGTAAAGAGTAGTGTACTGAAGAAGAACCCTGAAGCTATTGTTCTTCTGTCAAAAGGTAAGACCTACAAGGAAACTCAGTTTTGGTTCCACCTTCCCTTCGGTTTCTTTTCTGATTTGTCAAGAGTAACATCTGTGAAACCCCTTCCAGTTGAGACTGAGTGCCAGTGAGGAGCCTGCATCGTGCCAAGGAGGATTCCAGGGGAAACCAATTCCAAAACAAAGAGGTAATAGGCTACATACTTGCTCTGTATAGAACTAACAACTATATCACCAAAACAAGTAAAATAGATCAACTGATATGAACAATTATTTCAGTTTCTGAAATAGTGTGTTTTCTGTATAATAACTTCTCAAGAGTATAACCTGTCTTGAGATTCGAAGTAAACAACTAAGAAACTGGGGGAAACAGAAAGGACACGATAATGGGTAATACAAGCAAAGACATCTGAAATGAAAATATCTGATTATCAGTTCAGATACTGATTTCTAAAAATCTGTTTGGGTTTCTGTTACCGTTGGGATTAAAGGGTTGCATGGGGTTAGGTTGGGAGTTTTAGAAGCTTAAAACTTTGTTAACACATATACTAAGTAACTGAGGCTAATTGAGTAGAAGTGAAAACATAATCCAGGAACAATAAGAAAAGGAAATAGAAGAGAAAAGGAAGACCAGTTCAGATTACTGGTTTCTGATAATTGTTTTGAGTCGGTAAAAGGATGTCCAGAGGAGCTATCCATGTGGACTGGGATTAGTCTTGAGTCAAAAGAGAATCTGTTAATACATAAACCATGATATAAATAAGCGGGGGGGGGGGAAATATAGAAAGTCATCTAGTTTCTGTTTTCAGTTTTTAGGTCTGGTGCTAGAGGTTGTTTCGGTTTTGCTGTACAGAGAGTAAGTAAATGCTTATTGGAGTACTTTTGAGTTTGATGTGGAGACTAAACACACCACTGAGTAAGGAGGACATAGGGAAGAAATTTTGGGGACAAATCGGTGGATAACAGAATAGAATAAGAGGAAAGGCAAAACAGAACCAAATGAGATCTCAGTTCTATCAGTTTTGAAGTAACTTCGGGGTTCAGTTTTCGTGTTCCTGTATATTGAAACTCCTGAGGCTTTTAACGGTTATACTTGAGTTAGCTTTGGATGGAGACTGGCCTAACACACTAAGCAAGCTGGTAATTAAGTAGAGAAAACATCGGAGTCAGATTAGTGCATAAACAGAAAGGAAACCAAAGAAAGTTATGAGGTCATGTCTCAGTTCCAGTTTCTGCTTAAAGAACTTTCCAAGTTGTTTAAAGTTTAAACCCTTGTTAGAACATCTAACCAAGAAGTGGAGGAACCTAGGGAAAACCTCGAAATCAAATCACCAACACATAACAGAAAGAGTATAACGGTAGGAGAATATAATAACCTGACTTCCTGTTTCCAATGCACTTCAGTTTCTGTTTCTGATGTCGATGGTTTAAATTCATGGAGTTCAGTAACACCACATCATCGTGGGTTTCTGTCATTTGAGTGTTGTAAGGGTTTAAATGAAGATAAGTACCTCCTAATACATCTTACAGGGGAACTATATGATTTGGAAAGGAAATTGAGGGTCAGACTCGAAAAAAAAACCAGGAAGACAACAACAGAAGGGATTTCATCAGTTTCAGGCCTGTTCCCTTTAGGTTCTGTGTAGCAGTTTTTCCTCAGCAACGTGTTATATGGCCTGGGTCTGTCTAAGTGTTAAATATACACTCACACACTTAACTAAGTGCAAGTACTTAGAGGAGAAACAGAAGTAAACCAACAGAAGAAGTAATCACAACAAAAGAAAATAATAACAATCTGTTTCAGTTCTGAATTGTGTCTCTGTATATTGACTTCTCAGTGCTGAATGCCACTTTGGTTATTTGGGTTTAGGAGTTTAACTGAAACACTTAATTGAATGAGTGGGCAAGATGAGGAAACAGAAAACAAGTGTGAAACACAGCAATGAACAAACAGAAGAAATATATACGTAACAGTTTCAGATTACAGTGCCTGTAGTTTTGCTTAGGGTCCTGTTAATAAATTTTCAGGGGCGTTGGGAAGAGTGGAATGGTTAGCTAATGAACATAAAAATCTTGCTAAGGCCCTTACATAAGTACTCACTAATCTGATAGAGTTTGGGAAGATCAGTCACTACATCAAAACAGAAGTTAGAAGTAGCAGGGGGCAGGAGCAAGTTCAGTTCTGCAATTTTTGGTTTCTGCGTCAAGAGTTTCCAAGGAGGTGGTCTAGGTGATTGTGAGTCTGCTTTCGAAGTTAAAAACTGAGTAATAAACTTATCTAAGTAGTAAGAAAACTGGTAGTGCTAGTGAATCAGTTGACAAATTAAAATAGAAGAAGGAAAGGAGAATACCTGTTTCAGTTGTTTCTCTTCAGTGTGACAGATTTGGTGTTAAGGAACTTCTCAGAGAGGTGTACCCTGCTGCCTTGACTTATCCTGAGGATAGGACTATGCTAAACACCTGACTAGGAAGCTAAACCTTTTGAGGGAAGTAGTAAACAAAAACCAAGCACGAAACAGAAAGAAAAGATAACTTGATCATGTGAAAAGTGTATTGCAGTTTCAGTTTTTTTCAGGTTTTCATTTTAGTTTTCTGATTTTCCTTTTCGTATCAGTTCTCTGTTAAATGAACTTCCAAGCGGTGGTCGGTGTATTCTGAATCAACCTTGGGTCTAATACCTAGTAACACACAAACCTAAGTGACTATAAGTTGGGGAAGCAAAAGTAAACCAGTTATGAGGCTTAGACATGAAGTTAAATGTAACAGATTTTGTGTTTTAGTTTCTGAAGCATGTGTTCTGTATAACCGTGTTGCTAAGTTGTTATAAGGGTGATTCTGGCTTATAATGAATTCAAATAATAGCTAATGAACATAACTAGGATACCAAAACATGTGGGGAAAGTGTACATCAATTACTACATTAAAAACGAAGTTAAGTAGGTATTACAAAGGACTCACGTTTCGGACTTTTTGCAACTTTTGTATTCTGTATAAAATGGGTTCTAAGGGGATCCTAGGATCTATAATACCATTATACAAGTGTTGTTAAAATATTACTCACCTAGTTATCTAAGGAGGGGATACACCTTAGACATGTTATATACATGTTATTAAACTTGTTACACAAACTAGTGCTTAAAAACACTTTTAAACATTACCTAAGGAACAAAAGTCTTGGTTAACATACAAGACAAGTTGTGAGTGCCCTAGGAGTAAGATAAGCCTACAATGAGTGCATGTGAAGCTCTAGGAATTAGTATACACTAAGCATGTAACATACCTAATAAGGAATAACATACGATATAAAGTGTCGTCACATAAAATAATGAACTGACACATTGTTTTAATTAACTCTAGGATCGTAGCGTGCTCCGACCGGGACTCCGAGTGTGAGACAACCCGAACTAGCGAAAAAGGTATGGACATGTGTGTTCGTATGTTGCCGTGTTACACGGCTTGTGGCTGCGTGCCTTGTTTGACAATGACCTTAAGACTAGCATGAAATTGGGTTGCTTGCTATGACTTGTTTATATGCTTGTTACATATATCATTGCTGCATATTACTTGCGCGCACACAGTAGTGTAGTCCCTTCTCGCGATGAAACCTTGAGATGAAAACACAACGAATGTGAACAAACAAGGAACGATATATAAGGAACACTCCTCTTAAACTATAGAGGACTTCTAACGACACCCACTATGGTGTCAAACTTATAACAATAATGAATAGTAAAATACCAGCTGAAGGAACCCATAGGGGTATTGAAGTGACCCCACGTTCTCGACGCATGACGCCGGAAATGGAGGATTGGCTATGGAGGAGACGCTCTTCAATACGTGGTGACAGAGAACTCACAAATAAACCTTAAATAATCAAGGAAAGATTGGCATCTACATGATATGGTCACGGGACCTAACTACATCCCCAGACCTGGTGCAAGAGGAGAGAAAGAGAATACACTCTATGAAAACAAGAGTAAAAGGAATGAAAAACCACAATGCTCGAATGATCCCCTAGTGAGGATCGTTGGTATAATATACCTATGCACACGTTTGATTAGTTACATGATTACTGTCGCTATATAGCAACTTGTTGTGCTTGGTTGCTTGTTTCTAATGCTTTACTACTTTGCAGTGTGTATGATATTATGATGTGTTGTGGTATGCTTTCCTGCTTTGTTATAGCATGTAATATGACTTAATAATATTCGACCAAGTAGTCGTGTGGCCGGTGGTAACATGCGGGCTTCACACGTTCATACTCGGCATAGTTTTGCTGAGTCCTTTATTTTTACAGGTATGAATCGAGAGGCGGACGGAGAGTAGGCACGGGTGACTACCATAGGGGTAGTCCGTACGGGCAAGACTTTTTAGTAGTATGTTGCTAATGTATGGGTTAAGACTTTGTATTATTAGACCCTAGTTGACTTTCGGATTATGATGTTGAACTAAGAACTTATGTTGTAGTTTCCCCGGTACTTGGTCTGTAATTTCTGTTGTACTTGGATTTGATTGTGGTTTAATTCCAGTCATTCGGACCGCAGCTTAGTATTGATGTTGTTGTTGTGTCAACCACGTGGGTGGTTGGCGTCTGTGACACCCGAGTAGAAGTTGTGAATCCGCTGCTTAGTCTTGCTAGGTCATCATTGACGCATCGTTCGGACTTTTGATTGGTTAAATCGGGGTGTTACAGACCCAGGGAAGTATGCTGCTGCAGTAAGAGAAGGATACCTTCCTCAGCCAAGAAAGCCGCCGCAGGGAGAAATTCCAGTTGCATTCTGCGAGTACCATGGGAACCGCAAGCCACCGGACTGTAAACTGCGCTACCCTGACCAAAGAGCTTCGAGTCATTGAGGAAAATAAGAGGAAGGGAAAGCAATCACCCGGAGCACAAAGGCAATACGGCGGTCAGCAGGGCGGTGCCCAGAATGCACCACGTGGACGGCAAGAGGAGGAGGTTCACCCCAGGCTTGACCCTGGCAAGTCGGTGGGTATGATAACAGGTCTGTGAGGAAGGAAAGTAAAAGTTCTTTCTCTTTTCATTCAGATAGCATTCGGATTACAAATCCAGACAATTTGCCTTTGTATTACTCCAAGTGGATCCATTCTCCTGATAAGTTTAGTATAACCTTTTTGTAATCTGCTTTAAGCTGAGAATCTTATATCACTTGTCTCCCAAAAATTGGGCATGTAGGAGTAAAATTGTTAAGTATCACGTTACCAAAAGAAAGGAGAATAGAATTTCCATTTTATGCATTTTTGTTTACAGCAAACCCCCCTTTTTTTCTCCCAAAAAAGAAGACTAACAAAACTTTCTCTAAGAAAACTCACAGGACTTTTTTCGGAGGTAGGACCACTAACCCCTAATGAAAGAAAAAGGCACATTCATCAAGTGCATCAGGAACTCCCGGAGAGGAAGATCGCCAAAAAAGAAAGTTTTCCTCCAATTTTCTTCTCCGACGAAGATGAAGATGGAGTGCTGTATCCACACAACGATCCACTTGTCATTCGTGCACAGGTAAACGATCGAATGATGGAGGGAATCCTGATCGATAGTGGGGCTGGAGCGAATGTCATATCAGCCGAAGCAGTTAGAAGGTTGGAAGTACCTGAGGACCGGATCAAGCCATATTCGGCGGTTCTAGGAGGATTTGTAGGAGGAGTCTCTACCATGTCTTCCGGCAGTATAGATTTTACAATGACCCTGGGTCAAGGGGACGAAAGGAGAACGGAGAAACTCACGGCTTTTATTGTGCAAGGTCTATCTGGATATAACATGTACCTTGGAAGGTTAGGAATCAATGCTCCACAAACGGGAAGGTGGTTACGATAAGAGGAAGCCAAAGATGGCCCGAATGTGTGAAGTCCGCATCATGGACAGCCTTCCTAGTGAGGAGATGGTCAAAACTGTAGGGTCAGAAAAGGAGTTCAAAGGAAAGTTACCTTCTTCCCCGGAGCCAAGTCAAGAAAAGGAAGGATATCAAACAACTCAGGACTCCCCCAAAGAGGTACATTTAAAATCTGACCCTTCTAAATTTTTTAAAATAGGAACCGCGTTTGACAGTAAAGAGCAAACTCACTTAATGAGGTTCCTGGAAAAAAGAAGGACAACATTCGCCTGGAGCACGGACGAAATGCCTGGAATAGACCCAAGCGTTATCCGGCATGAGCTCAGGGTAGACCAAAGCATCCGGCAGTTAGGCAAAGGAAAATGGTAATTGGGGAAGAAAGAGATTTGGATGCACGAACCGAGGTCCAGAAACTCCTCAAGGTTGGATTCATCAGGGAAGTAGCATACCCACGATGGCTGGCTAATGTTGTCATGGTAAGGAAGGCAACAGAGAAATGGAGAATGTGTGTGGATTTCACAGATTTGAATAAGGCATGTCCTAAAGATTTCTATCCCCTACCATCAATAGATAGATTGGTGTTTCAACTGCCCAGAGCTCTGTGTTAAGCTTTCTAGACGCTTTCTCCGGCTATAATCAGATAAAAATGAAAGAAGACGATTCGGAAAAAAACATCCTTTATCACTTCAGCCGGAACATTCTGTTACAAGGTAATGCCTTTTGGACTAAAGAACGCAGGAGCTACCTTTCAGCGAATGATTGACAAAGTGTTTTGTCAACAACTTGCCCGGAATGTGGAAGCTTACGTTGACGATATAGTCGTAAAAAGTCCATCAAAAGAGCAACACATGAAGGATTTAGAGGAAACGTTCGATACTCTGGACAAATACCAAATCAAGCTGAACCCGGAGAAGTGTGTATTTGGTGTAACTAAGGGGAGGTTTCTTGGTTCATTGTTGGGCAGCGAGGTATCGAAGTCGATCCGGAAAAAAGTCAAGCAATCCTCAACCTTTCTCCTCCGAAAAATATCAAAGATGTTCAAGCCTTGAACGGGAGACTCACAGCATTGAGCAGGTTTTGTTCCAAACTTCAGGAAAAATCAATCCCGTTCTTCAACATTCTAAGGAAGAACAGTAAATTCCAGTGGGGGTAAGAATGTGTGGATGCGTTCAAAAAATCAAGGAAATGCTCCGGGACCTGCCTAAACTGGGCGTGCCTGCCCCAGGCTAGGATCTCTACTTTTACTTATCCGCAACAGATTGGGCAGTTGCAGCTGTCTTGATCATGGAAGAGAAAAGGGAGATACCAGTCTACTATACTGGCAAAATTTTGAGCCCAACGGAAGGACGGTATACGAACATAGAGAAAATCCTGTTTGCATTAGTAGTGGCGTCAAGGAAATTACGGCCTTACTTTCAGTCGCATCGAATCTTCGTCCGGACCAACTGGCCACTCAAGCAAATAGCTAACAATCCAAATGCTTCCGGCCGAATGGTGAGCTGGACGGTAGAGCTAACACAATATGAAATTCACTCTTACCCAGGACAGCGATTAAAGCACAGGCCTTGGCAGACTTCATAACAGAAACAAACTTTGCAGAAGAAGAGAAACAGCTCCAGGACCCATATGTCGTCTTGGTTGACGGAGCCCGGTGCAAAAGCGGGGCGGGGGCTGGAATAGTAGTACAAGCGCCGGATGGACAAAGCTTGAACTACGCCTTCCGGCTAGATTTTGATGTTACCAATAACGAGGCTGAATACGAAGCTCTTATCCAGGGTTTGGAGGTGGCTACCGCCCTAAGGGCAACAGGTTCCATAGGAAGATACCCTCTCTATTTTTCGTTCCTGTGAAATCCTGTTAAAAATAAAGCTTATAAAATTTAACTTTTTGCAGAATTAGAGGTATACTCGGATTCTATGTTGGTAGCAAGACAAAACGACAACATCTATGAAGTCAAAGAGGAAAAGTTGTAGAGGTACTTGCTCAAAGTCCAGGAGTTAAAGGCAAATTTCCAAAGATGCGAACCAAAATACCTCCCTCGTGAAGAGAATATCGAGGCAGATGCCTTGGCGAAATTGGCAAGTATGGCCGAAAGAGTACCCAGTGAAATTGGCTAGAGGTCAAAACTACGTCAAGCATAGATGAGACTCAAGTATTTACAATAGAGTCAAATGATGAGACAGAATCCTGGATGACTCCAATCATAGATTACATATGACAAGGGAAGTTGCCGGAGGAGGAAAAGGAGGCCAGGACAATAAAAAGACGGGCCGCATCATTCTTCATTGAGAATAACCAGCTATATAAGCAATCTTTCGCAAGACCGGCACTGAAGTGTGTTACCATAGCCGAGGGACAAAGCTAATAAAAGAGGTGCATGACGGACTCTGTGGAAATCATCAAGGAGAAAGAACCACAACGCACAAAATCTTGAGGCTCGGATACTTTTGGCCTAAAATGATGGAACATTGCAAAGAATACATACAAAAGTGTCTCAAGTGTCAAGAACACGGAAACAAAATACACAATCCTCCGGCAGAACGAAAATCTATCCTCTGCCCAATCCCCTTTGCTATGTGGGGATTAGATATTGTGGGACCATTCCCAGAAGCTTCGCCAGGGAGATTCAAATTCATATATGTCGCCATCGACTATTTTACAAAGTGGTTCGAGGCAATGCCTACTATCTCCATCACAGCCAGAAAATCACAAGAATTCATCTGGAAGTATGTGGTATGCAGGTTTGGTATACCGAGAGCAATAATAACTGATAACGGAACACAATTCAATTGCGAGAGCTTCCGGGAATTCTGTGAAGAGTGGAAGATTGACTTAAGATTCGCATCAGTGGCGCACCCTCAGGCGAATGGGCAAGTCGAGAATGTGAATGGTCAGATAGTAAAAGCAATAAAGAGAAAACTCGATGAAAGAAAGGGAAAGTGGGCAGAGCTGTTACCCCAGGTCCTCTGGTCGTACAGAACAACAGAAAGGGGGCCAACAGGTGAAACACCCTACAGGCTAACATATGTTTTAGAGGCTATCATTCCGGCGGAGATTGTGGTACCATCGGTAAGGTGGGAATCATACGATGAAGATGTCAACAATCAGGGAATACAAGACCATCTAGATCTCCTCGAGGAAACCAGGGTGGCCGCCGCAATAAGGATGGCAAAAGACAAGTCCAAAGTAGAGCGATATTTCAATCAAAGGATAAGAGAGCGGAGTTTCGCTCTAGGAGAGTTGGTCCTCCGGGAAGTTAAACAACCTAAAAAACTAGAGCCCCAATGGGAAGGACCGTATGTCATACACCAAAAGACGGGGCGGGCCTCATATCGCCTAAAAAATGGTGAGGGGTACGAATTGCCACATTCATGGCATGGAGAATGTTTGAAAAAATTTTATGTATAAAAATTCATGAATCTTCAATAAAGAGGTATTGTTTTTCAAAGAAAAAAGTGAAAGTAAGCACCGGCCAACGAGCCGCAGGCTATCATGCCTTGAAAGTAAAAGAAAGCACCGGCCAACGAGCCGCAGGCTATCATGCCTTGAAAGTAAGCACCGGCCAACGAGTCGCAGGCTATCATGCCTTGAAAGTAAAAGAAAGCACCGGCCAACGAGCCGCAGGCTATCATGCCTTGAAAGTAAGCACCAGCCAACGAGCCGCAGGCTATCATGCCTTGAAAGAAAAAGAAAGCACCGGCCAACGAGCCGCAGACTATCATGCCTTGAAGAAAAAAAAAAAGCACCGGCCAACGAGCCGCAGGCTATCATGCCTTGAAAGAAAAAGAAGCACCGGCCAATGAGCCGCAGGCTATCATGCCTTGAAAGAAAAAGAAAGCACCGGCCACGAGCCGCAGGCTATCATGCCTTGAAAGAAAAAGAAAGCACCGGCCAACGAGCCGCAGGCTATCATGCCTTGAAAGAAAAAGAAAGCACCGGTCAACGAGCCGCAAGCTATCATGCCTTGAAAGTAAAAGTAAGCACCGGCCAACGAGCCGCAGGCTATCATGCCTTGAAAGAAAAAGAAAGCACCAGCCAACGAGCCGCAGGCTATCATGCCTTGAAAAAAAAGAAAGCACCGGCCAACGAGCCGCAGGCTATCATGCCTTGAAAGAAAAAGAAAGCACCGGCCAACAAGCCGCAGACTATCATGCCTTGAAAGAAAAAAAAGAAAGCACGGCCAACGAGCCGTAGACTATCATGCCTTGAAAGAAAAAGAAAGCATCGGCCAACGAGCCGCAGGCTATCATGCCTTGAAAGTAAGCACCGGCCAATGAGTCACAGGCTATCATACCTTGAAAGAAAAATCCGGCCGGACGGCCATACTTTGAAAGGAAAAGATTCGGTTACTAAAAACAAAAGTTCAGTCAATAAACCACAAGCTTCTTATACTGTAAGGGCAAACACTTAACTAACATGGCTTGCGTAAGGTGACCATGTGTACACCATTCGAAAAGGGGGGGGGGAAATGCCATAGTGATAAGCAAATTGGCTAAAAAAAAGAAAGAAGTACTCCGGCAGACAAATGAATAAAGATGATGAAATGTATAACTTATATTCCTCCCAAGAGTGGGGTAAAAACAATTACAAAAAGTGTAGTCATTACAAAAGATTCGGCAAACACAAAGGATACATGCCAAAAAAAAACCTCTAAAAACAAAGAAACTTCTATTCTATTTTTTCTGCAGCTAATCTATCACCGCTACTGGCCACGCTTTCAGTAGACTTGGATCTCTTAGAAAGACGCCGCACCCCTCCGGCTGATGGCTGGACATTGCTTCCAGCCGGAAGAAAGGAAGCTTGGCCAGCACCAAAGCATGTCTCTCCAGGACTGCGGCCAAATCTCTCGAGCTCCGAAAAGAAGTTAGACTTCAGGGCGACAGTTTTAAACTCCAGCTGTTGTACAGATCGTCGTCCAGTAGTAACTCTCCCTTCTCAAGAAAGTATTCCGAAGTAATCTGCTGGCAGATATCGACTATCCTGCGGCACTAGGAGGCGAAGGATTCCTTGAGATGAGCATTAATTGTACCTTGCTTCTGTATATCCTCCTGAGACTACCGTGAAAAAAACATAAGCTTGGCCACCTGGGATTCAAGGGTCAGGACTTGGGCTCGATATTTGTCACGCTGAGCATTGGCTAGAGACAGCTCATCTTTAACATTATTACCCGACCATTCAGCTGATTGACATGCTTCAGAAGATGGGCAGAGCTCAAGCCTGACCGGAACACAAGAAAAGTAAGAAATAGAGGGAGTAAAAAGAAAAAGCGAAAAAAATCAAGATCTAAAGGTTTACCTTGGCTCGACGATTCAGCACTCTCAACCTGGAGACGAGACATGGCTTCCTCCAAGCCTTTCACCCTCTCTTCCAGCCTGATTTTCTCATTTGTCAAGGCAATTTTGTCCGCAGCAAGAGCTTTCTTCTCCTCTTCTAAAGAAGAGCAATCCCGGAGGAAAGACTGCTTCTCTTGTTCGAAGAAAAACCTTGACTGCTCTTCCAGTGCGGCCTTTTCCTCTGACAGACCGTTAAGCTCCTGCATGAGTTTCCCTTTTCCTCTACAAGGGCCTCATTCTCCCGTTGAAGAGCTTGCTTCTCCAGTTCAAGCGCTTCATCTTCCTGCTTAAAAGAGTTCCTCTCCTGATAGAAAAAAGCCTTGTCGGCCTGAAGGGAATTTACCACATTCCGGTGAGCAGAGCGCACCTGATCCAGCAAAACGTCTAGGTCAGAAAAGGCCCGAGTAAGCTTATCTTTCTCAAAAACAAGATGGTTTCGTACCTCTATCAGAGTATTGTCAGCTTCCAGAATCTGGTTTTTTAAAGAAAAATTTCTTCTCGGAGTTTCTTCAGTTGTGACTCATATTCGTCACGCTGGCGGACGCATTCCTACCGAGACAGCTGCAGATCCTTGTTTATAGCCGCAGTCCTCTCCTTTACCTTGAGATCGATCTCATACTCAATCTGGTTAATATAAGCATCATGAGAAGAGCGGCTCCGCTTCAGCTCCTCTTGAGCGTTATTGGCTCGGCTCTCCTCATAACGGAGCTTGGACTGGAGGTTGCCAAAGTGAACCTCAGCACTTTGGGCCATGGACATCACCTGAAAACAACATAGTTTACGAAATTAAGGAAAAAGGATAGCAAATCAGGAAAGAAACACAAAGAACGATATTGAAGAAGAGTATACGCCAACTTGAAGATACCCCCCCACATCAAGTCAACACGTCATTTATTGGGAGGGAATGCCGCATGATAGCATCTGCCCCCCCATCTCCTATCCGCAACCTTTGTTTTGTGGCAGTAACGGTTGCCGGAGGAGCAAAGATCCCGTCTGGATGACCGGATCTTCTTATTGCCTCCTTCAGACGGAGGAATACTTGGCAGAGTCGCAGGATATTAAAGGAAGGGGGTGCCCGCAGTGATAAAACCATCCTTTCTTTTGAGAGGGGCCGGTAAAGGACTCCTGAGCAGGAGGAGGAGGCGAGGAAGAAGAAGAGGCCATAAAGTCCTCTCTTTGCTTACTCCGGAGCTCGGGATTTTCAGGCACCTGCGATACTCCGTCACTCTTTCCCGCGCTGCATCCTTGGCCGCAGCAACGTCAATAGAGAATGAGGTTAAGGTCTCAGGGTCGTCAGAGGTTTGTCCTCTCCTGATGTCCTGGCTGTGCAGCCTTCGGCTTGATGTGGTTTTCTTTTTTAGTTTTGGCTTAACAGGAACAGGGGTTGCCGCAGTAATAAAGACAAACACCATGTCAGTACCGGAAGGTCCAAGTGTATACAGGGCCAGAAACAGAAGGGTACTGAAAAAAGCAAAAGAATGATGAAAATGAGGGAAACAATCAAAACCTTGTTTGGCCGGAAGGTCAGTGCGGGGTTTGGTGGTCTCCAAAGTGTTCCCTGGGTAGGATCTAAAGAAAAGTAACCCGACAAGTCAGGAAACTGCTCGCAAATCGGAGTCGGATGACCAGACTCCTGCCCCAGGCGAGAACCAAGGTCTAGACCCGAACCAGGGGTAAGAGGAAGGAAGACACGGCGCCCAGACTCGGGGCTCACGTGCCATGTACCTGACAATCCGGCGTCAGCACGTTCAGGAGATTCCAACCTCTTCTTTTTCTTCAAGTGACCAGCTTGGTCATCTATGGCTTCTGCCTGGAGCGCTTCGTAGAAGGAGAAGCATCTCCCAAGAGCTGTTCGGCTGCGTCGACAGCCGCATCCATTGTGTCGTAATAATTGATTTTCTCGTCCCCACTCTTGAAGGTGACGAGGTTTCAGCTGTAGAAGGGACCGATCTATCCCCCTTCTGGAAGAAGTCTACATACAACACACCAAAGCGATAAGAGAACCAGTGGAGACAGCAAAACATGCGCAAAAAAATTAAAAGCACTTACTGTGATAGGTCTTCAGAGAAGATAAGCGCGCTTTTGTGAAAAACGCCTCGACAGTTGGCGGCTTCTTGTTTTGTGCCCTCAGAATCTTCGAAAAAGGCAGCTCCGCCGGAGGGATTGGGGGACAGACCAACTGGCCTTTAGCGACTTCAACACAGAATGGGACACCCAAGATTCGGCCGAATGGAGGAACGATGACGAACCACCGTGAGCCCCACTCATGAACTTTCTTGTAGTAAAAAAGGGAGTATCCAGCTTTCACAATTAGGGTTAAGCTATCCGGATCAACCCCAACCGTGAAGAAGCGGGCAAAGTCAGTACCTTCCGGCCGAATCTTGCCTTCTTCGCAGAGAGAAACAAAGATATGGAGATGCGAAATGGCCTTTGGGTGAAGATGGGCGGAGAGAACAACAACGACGGAGAAGGAAGCCCAAGACAAAAGGGTGTGGGGGAATGCCAGGCCGGAACGGAAAAAATCGGCGTAGACCACATACCCACGGCCAAAGTCGTCGTTGGGGTGAGAATCAGGGGACGGTAGGTAAATTTGAGTACCAAGTGGGGCTTCGACGTCCCTAAGGCAATCACAAAGGGTGGAGAAGTCAAGGGAGGAAGGAGAGGGCTCGCGCCCGGGCAAAAATGGCTTCAAGAACTTCAGGGGCATGGGGCGAAAGCCATTGGGGGAGCGAGAGCCCTGAATCGCCTCGATGGCAGGCGGAAAATTTGCAGCAAGCTTACTCTTTTTGTGGCGGAGGTAGACATCGTTGGGCTAAGCACGAAATCGAGGGACAACGACAACAAAAGGCTGGACAGAGCACGACAATAGAGTGGCGAGAGAAGAAGACAGTCGAAGCGAAGGGGCAGAAGGAGAAAGAGAAAGAAGCTCAAAAAATCGGACTTTAAGGAAAGTTTTCTCCTGCTCAAATAAAATAATATATTATATATATATATATGTATGTGTCTCAAATTCTGAAGAGAAAAATTGCATTCTTGTTATTGAATCGTGAAGAAGAGAGCTTTTAGGGTTGAAGCTTGCTCTCGCATGTTACAGTATTCTCACATATAGAGAAAAGGTGAGACAGAAGAGAGGAGAGAATGTAGAGAGGGGAGTGAGCCGGTCGGGTTCTCATCTAGTGAACCGACCGGACAAAACATTACAGTATTAAGCCTAGTTACATACTAGAAACAAGATTACAATATAAACCCTGATCCTAGATACAATCTAGTCTATCCCCCCCTCAAAAGTACAATGCGTACTGTGTCTGCTTTGTTCTTTTGCTCCTATGTTGAATTTAGCCACCTTCTCTATGTTCCTGCAAACCCAAGGAGTTGAAACATACTTTGATAGTTCTTACCTGAGAGTGCCTTCATCATTACATCTGCTAGCTGGCTTTTACTGGGCACATATTGTACATGAATTAAACCTTCCTGCAGTTTCTCACGCACAAAGTGACAGTCAAGTTCGATGTGCTTTGTGCGTTCGTGAGAAACCGGGTTTTTAGCTATGTGGACTGCAGCAAGGTTATCACAGTTTAAAGGAATTGGAGTTATGTCAGTAATGCCTACCTCATTTAGCAGTCTGCTTAACCAACTAAGCTCGCTGGTTACTTGTCTCATAGCTCTATACTCTGCTTCAGCAGAGGATAGAGAAACCGATACCTGTTTCTTGGATTTCCAACTGAGTGGGCATCCACCAAGCAGAATATAATAACCGGACACCGATTTTCTTGTGATTGGGCAAGATGCCCAATCTGAGTCACAATAAGCAATTAAATCAAAGTTATTTTTGTGACTGAAAAACAGACCGAAGCCTGCAGTTCCTTTAATATATGATAGTGTGTGGTAAGCGGCTTTTAGATGTTCTGTTGTAGGAGCTTGAAGAAATTGACTAAGATATTGAACTGCATAGCTAATATCAGGTCTGGTATTAGTCAGGAAGTTTAATTTACCTACAAGGCATCTGTAAATTGTCGGATTCTCTAGTTGGTGACCAGTGTCTTTGTAGAGTTTTATGTTATGGACAGAGGAGAGACAGTTGTTCTGGTGTTTTCCATTTCGAAATCTTTAATAATCTGGTTTGAGTATTTTCTTTGTGACATAATGATTCCTCCTTCTGTTTCAATGAATTCTATCCTAAAAAATAATTGAGTCTACCAAGGTCCTTAATCTTGAATTCTTTGTCTAGCTGTTGTTTCAGAAGTGTTATCCCCTTTGGATTATTTCCAACACTAGGATATCATCAACATAGATTCCTAGAAGTGTTATGTTATTTTTGTTCTTCTTTATGAAAAGGGAGTAGTCATTTTGGGAGTGTTGGAATCCTAGACCATTCAAGAATTTAGCAAGCCTCTCGTACCATTGTCGGGAGGCTTGCTTTAGACCATAGATAGATTTGTGTAATTTACAAACTTTATTTTCTCCATTAACTCTTAGGCCCTCGGGTATGGTCATGTACACATCTTCATGGAGGTCTCCATGAAGGAATGCGTTATTCACGTCGAGCTGATCAAGGACCCAACCTTTTTTATTGCAATTATCACTAAGGCTCTTATTGTTGTATGCTTGACAACTGGTGAAAAAGTTTCTTCATAATCTAATCCGTGTCTTTGGGTGAATCCTCTCACCACAAGCCTAGCTTTGAATCTTTCTAGGCTGCCATCAGCTTTCATTTTTGTCTTGTAAACCCACTTACAGCTGATGGGTTTCTTTCCTTTAGGGAGATCTACAATTGACCATGTGTTGTTCTGTTTCAGAGCTTCAAATTCTTCACTCATGGCTCTAACCCACCTAGGATCTTTACTAGCGCTCTTATAGTTTGGAGGTTCTTCTAGGTTATGGAGTTTATCAAGGAAAATGTTGGCATTTGGTGTGAAGGGAGCAGGAGAGTATGGTCTGATTTGGTATGAAATCAGTAAGAGTTTCTATTGCAGAAGAGGTAGAATTGTTTGGATTTCCTTGGTGTAACCTAGAGGTAAGAATGGTTGA